>CM043022.1:90340500-90356013 GCA_023690525.1 Holotrichia oblita
ACATTTTCTATTTTTAAAATGCACCTTGAGCAACTAAATGCACTCTTCTTACCGTGGTCTGTTTCGATTATAAAAAAATTATTGCAATGTAGTTCCGGCGAACCATGGCTATGTGCCTCCAATAATTTTTTAAAATTCTCTGGATCCGGATGTCCAAAATTTCCGTTGGGATAAAATGTTGCGGCACCGCGGTTACTTAATAATGAAAGATTTGGATTTTTCTTCAAAAGTATATTCTTTACCTCGTCTAGGTTGGTTTGATTCAGATGACAATAGGAAGAACACGCTGATGATGCGTCACCTTCTTGTGGAGTATAGCCGTCAACTTCGACTGGAAACAATTCAGGCACTAAACTTTCGTTGAAATTTGTCTGCTCCATACTACTTATTTCTCTTGTCGATGCAAACTTAAATATGGTAAAAGACGAAAAACCTTCGGTTTTATTCCCTCAGCGGCATCGGCGGCTGGCGGGTGGGGGTATGCCTCAGGCAATGGCGAGAGGGGGGCAGGGGCGTCGGTCGACTCATGACTCATGAATCATGACGCTGTCGATTCGAGTCGAGTCATGACCGGCGCCCCTGCCCCCCACGCCATTGCCTGAGGCATACCCCCACCCGCCAGCCGCCGATGCGGCTGAGGAATAAAACCGAAGGTTTTTCGTCTTTTTACCATATTTAAGTTTGCATCGACAAGAGAAATAAGTAGTATGGAGCAGACAAATTTCAACGAAAGTTTAGTGCCTGAATTGTTTCCAGTCGAAGTTGACGGCTATACTCCACAAGAAGGTGACGCATCATCAGCGTGTTCTTCCTATTGTCATCTGAATCAAACCAACCTAGACGAGGTAAAGAATATACTTTTGAAGAAAAATCCAAATCTTTCATTATTAAGTAACCGCGGTGCCGCAACATTTTATCCCAACGGAAATTTTGGACTTCCGGATCCAGAGAATTTTAAAAAATTATTGGAGGCACATAGCCATGGTTTCGAAGATTCGAAATTTAAGATTAATATCGTGAAGAACATCATTTAAGAAGAAGAATGGTTCTTTAAGTTCTGCAAATTCTGGGAACGAAGGTGGTTCTTGTAAGGTTAGCGAAGCTGTAGCTAAAGAAAAACCTAAAGAAAAACATGATACCTGTTACAGTTGCGGAGGAGAAAGACATAATTTCAAAAACTGTATAAATATAGAACTTTTAAATGCAAGGCATGCAGAAAGGTTGGTCATTTGGCTAACGCATTGACAATACTTCAAATTTGACATATAATAAAGATTGGAAGGTTGTAATTATTCCAAATAATGGTTTTGTACAACCTGTCAAGATATATATATATATATTGGCTAAAACACCCTCCCTCCCGCTTGAAGCTTTCTAAATCCATTTTCTTCGGGAAGGATCAATTCCCATGTCTCTGTTACTCTACCATCTCACTAATTTTCCTCCATTCTCTTCTATTACCCGTTTTACTTTTCCAGTTTGTTATTCCTGCTCTGTTCAAATCTTCCATCACTTCATTTAGCCATTTTGATCTAGGTCTTCTTCTTCTTCTTCCACTTGGTTTCCAGACCACCATTTCTTTAATTGTAGCGCCATCGGCTCTCCACACATGCCCAAGCCATCTTACCCTTTGTCGCTTTATCCTCGTCACGATATCCTCTCCAATTTCGCTCTGTATTTCCATGTTCGTTCTCCACCTGATTTGATTTTCTCCCACTTTGACAGGTCCCCAGATTACTCTCAATATCTTTCTTTCCGTTATCTTTAGGTCTTCTTCACATTTTTTGGTCGTAGTCATAGTTTCTGCGGCATACATTAACACGGGACATATGATTGTTTTGTATATCTTCATTTTAGTTGCTTTTGAAAGTAGTTTATGCCGTAAAAGTTTTTTATTTGCGAAGAATACTTTGTTTGTATTTAAAATTCTTTCTTTTATTTCGGTCTCCCTATTTCCAAAGATATAAGTGTCTATTAATAATAGACCTTGATGAGACTGATGAAAATTGACTCCGGTGCAGGTATTTTCGTTATTTCTGATTGTGATTTGCTTTCTGATCATTTTTTCAGTAGTTCGGTTTCTGAAAGCTGATCACTGTTGAAGGCAGAAAATCATTCGATGCGAAAAAACAGATTCACCATAATAATTATGTAATTTTTCTTCAGGTTCTTTAATGTTCTTTCCGCGTAAAAGGTAATGTTTTATTAACACACAGAATTCCTTTTTATCAATTTTTAATTAAATTAGATATGCAACTCTATAGGCAATCACTATAGCTGTTTTTAAAAGCGGCTCATCACAATTTGATAGATTGCCATGGATTTATATTTGTTGATCATTATTATTATTATTATTATTATTATTATTATTATTATTATAACGGGTCGATGGCCGCAGTGGTTAGGCGGCTGACTATTGTTGTGAGAGGACGATAGGTGCCGGGGTTCAATTCTCTGGAGGGACGGTGACATTTTTTCAGAGAGTTTAATCCCGGATCGACTTGCCATTCGCTGTTGGGAGCAAAGTGATTAACAGCGCGGCATCATAAAAGGCGATATGATGCTGTCACAAAGCCATTTAAATACAACTTACACACATTAAACTACACCGCAAGAGTTGCAGTGATAGCCAGACAAGTAATACAGCTTACGGAGTCACTGCAACTAAGCACCCACCACACATTAAAAAAAAAATTATCACGATTATTTACATTTTAACTAAATTTAAACGTACGACTTGATTTAGATGTTACCAACTTAAATATTTAATTGTCACTATAAACAAAAAAATAAAACGCCCAATTTAAAATTGAAAAAAGAAAAAAACCTGTTTCAATACTGTCCGAATATAAATTAATTAAATCCCACCTGACACCCCGAGAGATATAAGGAAAACAAATTAATAATAATATAAATAAACATCCAGTATAATATGTACTTTACCATGACGTAGTCGAAACTCGGAAGCCCTCATATAACAGAGACTCGGACCGTGGACGACTTGGATATCATTTAATTTAGTACTTCCTCATAAACTGATCAAAATAACATTTTCTGCAGTTTCTTTTTTCTTCCTCTAATGCAAACCAAGCATTATAGCATCGAATAGAACATTTTCGCTTCTCCAAAGTGTTTGTGCTTCCAATGCAAACGGCTAATCAGCATTCCTTAGAAGGACTTGCAATAGTTTTAATAAACAACTTTCTAGTCAATATGACACTCTTGCCCTTAGGGGGACATCAGTTTGGAACATTCAAATGTGCTGTTCCAATATCTCAGTTTGAGCACTGCTAGTAGGACTGGGAGAAGCTTTTTTAACACTGTATGGTTGTTTGACGGGAGAGTGAAAGAGTTGTTTTCAACATAATTCATTCACACACTTCATCCAGCGACCCAATTTTTTTAAACCATCAAAAAAGTAATCTTTTGAAAACTCGTCAAAATATGCATTCGTTTCGGCTATCACTTCCTCATTTGTACCGAATCTCTTACCACCGAACCACTTTTTCAAATTTGGAAACAAGAAGAAGTCCGACTGAGCCCAGATCTGGTGAATATGGGGGATGCAGCTGTAATTCGTAACCTAATTCTATGAATTTAGCGGATGCAATGGTGGCCGAATGAGAGGAGGTCGTTATCTTGATTCTTTTTAAATAAACGACGTCGTTTGTTCTTTAGTTCCAGATCGAAATGCGTCAGTAAATTAGTATAATATTTGCTAGATATTGTGTCTCCCTTCTCTAAGTGGTCAATAAAAATTACGCCTTGGCAATCCCAAGAGATGGTAGCCATAACCTTATCGACTTTAAAAATGGGTTTTGTATTTTTTTTGAGCAGGTTCTTCCATTGTTTTGATTGTGATTTGCTTTCTGATCATTTCTTCAGTAGTTATGGTTTCTGAAAGCCCAGGACGTTTAGCATCACCATAATAATTATGTAACTTTTCTTCACTGTCTTTAATCTTCTTTCCTCATAAACGGTAATGTTTTATTAACACATGGAATTCCTTTTTTATCCATTTTTAATTAAATACAACAACTTGTTTATTTTCAACGTCTGTCAAATATAAATTAACCGACAGATCTGTGGCGAAATTTTGACAGTAGGCGCCTAAAAGATAGCTGAAGTTAGCAATAGTTAGTCATTATTGCGATAGTCGTGCCAACCTTTGAAAAGTCACTCTTCCGTTAAACAACCCTCGTAGATCCTGAAGCTTTTTGCTGTCTTGATCTATTGTTTTTCTTGAATTTTTTGAATTGATTGAAATAGATCCTCAAAACGGTTTTGGTCTTGTTTTGAGGGACGGTCTATTGCCTTAAAAACTGGCTCTGTAAATCATATTCCTCAGACAGTCTAATCATAATTGATGATCTGTTTCTCGGCCTCGATATCATCATCACTGCTATCCGCTTCCTATCCGTCCTCTAGTTTGTACACTTTGACCAGGAAGAAGCTCCAACTCTTTCATTTCTTGGTTTGCTACGCAGATGCATTTTGACTTAATCGCTCACTCCATCTTCTTGTTGTTATAATTTGATAACTGTCACTCTCACGATGTAGTTTTGTTTGTATACATTGTGTTAAAATGGCTTTGTGACAGCATCATATTATAATGGTAAGTCGATCCGGATTTCACCCATCTAAAAAAATGTCACCGTCCCTCCAGCGAATTAAAACCCGGCTCCTATCGACCCACCACAACGATAGTCAGCCTATCGACCTGTTAAAATGATAAACTCGTTTATAAATACAATTGTTAAATTCGAAAAAAAAAATTACTGAAAATTGGAACAATATTAATACATAATAGAAACAAAAAAGCAATTCACACCACAACAATTAAAAAAATAATAAATGGGGGGAGGGGAGGAGGGAGAAACTACCACTAGATGGCAGCTTTATAACCCTCTTAAAAGTACTTAAAGCAATATCCATAAAATTTTCATAAACATCCTCATGAATATTCAAGAAGATGGTTGGCTGTCTCATCGAAACGCTTCGCACTTTTTCCTTTTATTTTTCCCCCCCGTCCTTTTACACATTCATATACCTACCTCTTATCTGTGGTAAGGCGAAAAGAAGTGAGATCGTCGGATCGTATTGAAGCGGATAGAACGAGAAATAAAATCATGGCAGCGTTAACGATAAATCTTATCACTAACTCTTTTTTACTACTTATTCACAGTCGTAATTAACATCTAGCATATATTTTGTCAACGCCGTAGCAAATCCCAGAAAATAATTGTCTGCATATCACGCGAACCTCATGCCATCCGAGTTTGGGTGAGGGGTGTGGGCGAATATGACGAAGATAAGGGAAGGATTTAATTGAAACTAGCGTCGTGTACTACCTATTTCCACTTGTATTTAAGATATGTTATATCGGTCAAACTAAACGATATTTAAAGATTAATTATATCAACAAAGGAATCGATTATTTTTAAATTTTTTCTTTAAATGCTTGTTTGAATTTGTTCCACATTTTTTCGAAAAGCATAACTAAACGGTAAACAGTTTTTATCGCAAAAACTAATTAAGAGAATTTATACCGGACTCTATGATAGTTGATATCTTAGCGATTTTTAATTAAAAAATACGAAATTATAATTCCACCTACGCATTCATCTTAAATGGAACGTATATACTCGCTTTATAGCCGTCGTAAAATCAGAAGATACTTCCTTTGTTCGTGGGCAACGAAAATATAGGATGCAATGCGCTTTTATTAGCGTTTTCGATTGTGCATCTTAAATCGAGCTTGCCAGATCGCATCAGACGTTAAATTGAAATATAATTGCACACCTTATCGTTAAAACGTTAAATAATGGAAATAATGATGCCTACCGACGATTCATCGAACATCATCGATGATCGGTATCGGAATTTATCCGCGAATTACCGCTGGATTAGCCTGCCGGCGCACGAAACCTGGTTCGTGCAGATCAAATCGTTGGGATTACGTTAAGAATTCAGTTTTATCATTGGGTTTAGTTATTGAGGAGTACCTATATAGTTTTGAGAAATAAACGTGCGTATTACGAAAATCGGTAATCTCGGGAATATTCCGCGAACAATAGAACAAAACTGATAAACAATACGCGACTAGAACAATGAATTGTTTGTTTATTAGGTAAAACGTTTGCGTTGTCAGGTGATTAGACACATGCAGGTGCGCGGCTTTTAAAATTAACCAACCGTAAGCGATATACGTATCTCCCTGGTGCATGTGTTGTATAATATTCTAGCGCACAGATATATGCGTTCCAGCATGTAAATTTAACTGCCGGTTTATCTTTACGCTTTTCAATAAAACTCGACTTTAACGATCGATATTTTTGTTGCCAAGATGAATAAAACTGTTCGGATGGATGACGTAATCCCTAGTTAATGCTTTCCGAATGCGAAATCATCTCGGATTTTGCATACGTGCATCGTTCGGATATTCGTATGAAGAGATCGAAACAATCTTCGATTAATTAATGCGGATGTGTGATGTGTGGAGGTGACAATACAGCAATTCCAGGTATATATCGAATGCAGGGATTATTTCTACATTAATCTACATCAATATCGATGTAATGCATTCCTAATAATATAAACGGGAACTGTGAAATGTAAAATTAAATCAAAGTTTGCTTGATTGCAAGCGTACCTTGATAATAAACACAAATCTATTCTCCTTCAGCGGCGCATCCGCCTAATTTTGAGGTCAGAACCTATTCTTCTTCTTCTCAAATGAATCAGAAAATTGACATTACTAGAGCTTGATGTACTTCACACTTCTAAGAGTCACTCCACCCCCACGACTGCCTCTGTGATTTAGTTTAAATTGTAGCCGTCGATGCAAAGTCATTCAGAAGGAATCGTCTGTCTCAATCAGTCTCAATATCGCAAAGATATGATACGTAATGACATAAGTAATTTGAGAGTTTTGATTTCACCAAACGAACCAAGCGATGATCTGATCTATTAAGCTATTTCCGTTATCTATACGAGGGTGGCCCGATAAATACTTACCCTACAAAAGAAAAACAAAAATTTGGAGATTTATTTCTCAACATAATCATCTTAGAGTTCGATACACTTGACCCAGCGATGCTCCAACTTCTTTAACCCTTTTGAAAAATACGTTTTCTGGAGTTCTCCTCATTTGACTCAAATTTCTGCCTGGCGAGAGATTTTTTCAAATTTGGAAACAAAAAGAATTCGCACGGGCCCAAATCCGGAGAATACGGTGGATGGTGCAGCAGTTTGTAGGCTAATTCTACCAATTAGCGGAGGTATCAGCCGGTGCGTTGTCATGATGGAAGATCAGTTTTTCCTTCGCCAAATGGGACCGTTTTTTCTGCAACTCGGCGTCGAATCGGTCCAATAATTTGGCATAGTAGAGCCCTGTAACCGTTTTGCCCTTATCCATGAATTCGATGTAAATCACATCACAGTTTTCGCCTTCTTCGAAGCACGTTCGCCGGGTAAAGTCCACTATTTCGATTGTTCTTTGGTCTCTGGTGTGCACCAATGTATCCATATTTCGTCGACGGTCACGAAACAACGCAGAAACTCCTTCGAATTGCGCTTAAACAAAGTCAAACACTGCTCTGGTGGTGGTGGTGGTGGTGTTACGGTTGCGCTTGTTGCCCGAAGTGAGCAAACGCGACATCCATCGCGAAGACAGCTTCCTCATGCCCAATACTCATGCAGGATATGACCCAAACGTTCTTTTGAGATGCCTACTGTCTCAGCTATCTCGCGCACCTTCAATCGGCCGTCTGCCAATACGAGATCGTCGATTTTTCTCATATTATCCTCCATGGTAAGGTGTGGCTCATCAAAAACCGATGTGCGAGCATGTTGAAACTCAAACAAATTTTTGACGCTCGCCATCGAAGGAGAGGAGTCACCAATTTTAAATAAAAATAAAACTAGGCTTCCGATTCGGCTGAAATTTTGACGGTAGCTATCAAAGCGATAACAAAAAATTGCTCTTGCGATAGTGGTGCTATCTGGCGGTGAGATGGACTGCCCGCGTAGATTGTTCCCTTGCGATCTTCCAGTTAGGGAGCCCTCATTTTTGTGTCAAATTGTCTGTCTTCACATACTTTTAATACTTTCTGAATATATCCATTTAAATCCTTTATTTTTTTTCCAATAGATGGCTTTAGTTATCTGTATCTCGCGTTGTATAAGTCCGATCTAGATGGCGTTAGAAGGATGATGTTTCGTACTAAAAAAAAAAACCTTTTTTGATTTGTTTTCTGATTAGTTGACTTAGGTGTGTTTGAGCGTGCGTCAATTGCGTCAAGTGCGTATATTTTACAGTTACAAGGATATTGTCGAGTCCGATTGTCGTGTAAGCATTGTTTCGATTGCCCAAGAGCAAAAGATTGCACAAAAAAACCGTTTGGGAATCATGTGAATAAGGCTGGTTATAAAAAGAAGATCGATGTGTGGGTGCTGCACGAATTAACGCGATTCGCCGCTGAATCGCAACAAAATCAACCCATTTTTGAAGCGATTGGTGACTGATGATGAAAAGTGGATCACTTACGATAATGTTAAGCGAAAACAGTCGTGGTCGAATTGCGGTGAGCCGACGGAAACGGTGGCCAACCCAGGATTGACGGCCAAGAAAGCTTTTCTGTGTGTTTGAGGTCGAATTGGTAGGGGATCATCTATTATGGGCTGTTCCCCTACGGCAAAACTCTTAACTCGGAACTGTACTGTTAACAATTGGACCGTGTGAAGGAAGTAATCGCTTAGAAGCGGCCAGATTTAGCCAATAGGAGAGGAATTATGTTCCATCAGGACAACGCCAGGACACACACATCGATAGTGACTCCCTAGAAGCTCCGGGAGCTTGGTTGGAATGGATCCATCTTATAGTCATCACCTTATGGCACCAAGTGATTACCATCTGCTCCTGTCCATGGTGAAGAATTTTGCTGGTGAAAAGTTCGCTTCTAGAGAGGCTTATGAAAATCGACTGGCTCTAATTTTTTTGCTAATAGGGACGAAAAAAACCATCATTTAAATCAAGACTAAGGTTGCTAAATATTATGGGAACTCTGCACCATCAATTTCAATGATAGAAAAGCGGTTTACTGAATTTCGTTGTGGCCGTACAAGCATGGAAGATGCCGAACGTTCTAGACGTCCAGTTGAGGTCTCTACACCCAAAGCAATTTAAAAAAAAATCACGTTGGGAGATCAAAAGTGTGAGAGATTGTGGAAGCCATAGGCATATCACATGGCTCAGTGGTTTCAATTTTGAATGATCACTTGGGTTTGAGAAAGCGTTTGCTCACAATCGACCACAAACGCAATCGTGTGACGACTTCGCAGGACTGTTTGGCGTTGTTTAACCACAATGTGGACGAGTTTTTGCGGCGTTTCGTAACCGTGGACGAAACTTGGATCCACTACAACACACCAGAGACAAAGCAGAAGTCAAAACCGTAGGTTTCTCGAGGTGAATCGGAGCCAAAGAAGACCAAGGTGGGTTTGTCAGCCAATGAAGTCATGGCGATCGGTTTTTTGGGATGTACGTCGTATAATCCACATTGACTACCTTCAAAAGGGTAAAACAATTAATGGCGAATATTATGCCAACTTATTGGGTCGATTTGAAAAAAAAAACGACCATATTTGATCAAGAAAAAAGTTCTTTTCCACCAGGACAACGCAAGGGTCTACATATGTGCAGTTTCCATGGGAAAAATCCATGAATTGCTCCATCATCCGCACTATTCTCCGGATTTAGCCACGGGTGATTATTTCTTGTTTCCAAAACTCAAGAAATGACTTGCCGGAAAGAGATTTGACTCCAACGATGAAATCATCTCGAAACAAATCTAATTTTTGACCTCGAAAAATCTTGTTTTCTGGAAGGGATAAAAAAATTGGAGAAACGTTGGACAAAGTGTATCTATAGAGCTCAAAGGAGACTATGTTCAAAAATAAAATGATTTTTTGACCAGCTAAGGCTAATCATCTGAATACAATGGAGCCCTGGATTGGTTCCTCTGTCGAAATATTCTGTCTATAATAATGTAATTGAATTGATTTCGCTTTCTTCTTCGTGTGTTAAGGTTTGATGATCAAAACATTCGCTCTCAGAGGAGAGGAAAGAACTAGACAAATTATCTTTGATTAGGGGATTATAGCTAGTCCGAATTTTTTACCGTAGACGAAAATTTGGAGGCTCTTTGGAGGCAGCTCATATCGTAATGAGACTTTACAAGCCTAACTAAACTAAACTGGTTTACCAATATGATTGTGTTAGATAAAAAATTGACTGTAGAATATTTTAAAAAGCTAGCGCTACCTAGAAAGGAAAGAAACAGCAACAGACCTAATCTTCAGAATACACTTAAATCAAATCCCTCAAACAAAAAAAAAATCAATTTACACATGCAATGGATCGGAACGCTCAGACGTGAAAATTCCAAAATTTATGCGATAATTTTACGATTTCGAGAAATTTGGACGTCCAATAACGACGATGACACATCAAAGATGCCCGCCGATATCCTCCTTCGGAATTGGGAATATCTAGATTCGGTTTCGTAACACGATCTCGCGCCCGTTCCGACGAATTTACTCCTAATAGCTGTTAACTCCCCAACGACACGGCATCGGCAGCCAGTGTCTTTCTTTCTGGGGTAATGCCGCAAAGATTCGTCCAGCTGGACGCGGCCCCGGCCATCACCGACCGTTTTAACTGCGAACGATTCTGGATGACTTAAAACACGTGCAAGGAGGAACGGTTTCGATATTTCGGGGGTAAAGATGCCGACTTCGAGGACCGTCGAAGGTGAGGTAATATGAGAAATTGTTTGGGCAGAACGAATTTTTATGAAAATATTTTCGATGAATTCGTCGTTCTCTTTTTTTTTGATATCTAATTATACTACAAAAACGAAAAATTAGAACAAAACACAATGACCTCGTTTAACGCTATCTCGATTAACGCTGATTAAAAATGCTTAAAATATAGTCGGATTCAAATTATTGCAGCATTTCGTTTGTAAAAATGAGTGGGTGTAAAGATAATAAAACAAAAATGAAATGCAAAGGTTGAGAGCATTGGAAAACGGTGAACGTCAAGTTGACGTTTGAAATGCTTTAGATTTGTTTACTTCTACAATACGAACTATTTTAAAAAAACAAAGAGAAAATTAAGTTGTTAGCTACTACTACAACATCGTTTAGTGCAGCAAAGATAACTCGATCAAGAAGCAATATTTTAGAAGAAATGGAAAAACGCTGCTTTTGGATTAAAGATGAAATCGAACGCAATATGCCGCTAAGTCAAAAAATAATCATCCAAAAGGTCATAAATATTTTTAATCACATTCAAAATGAAAGAGAAGATATAAGTGAAAATTTTCTTTACAGTTAGTCCACAACATTCTAATCACCGGAGAAGCAACGAGTACATAGATATATACTGCTGTCACTTCAATTTTTCCTACAACGTTAAAAGCCATAATTAAAAGAGGAAATTATCCACCAGAATTAGTAGATAAACTATGGGCGTACGGCCACAGTCACTCGACGTGGACACGCTGTATAAGCTGTAGTTTTGACAGCTAAAATCTGTGTAACACCAGCAAATTGTCATAATTATGACAGTTTGACAGGTTTTAGCTGTCAAAACTACAGCTTATACAGCGTGTCCACGTCGAGTGACTGTGGCTTTAGAAAATGACAATTTTGTTGAGCCACCTACGGGCCCAACTAACAGCAAAATCAGTAGCAAATCCAAGTCAAAACAGTACGTACCGTCCTGGAAAAAACTAGAACAATCATATTCATCTGTGCCAACAACAAGTGAATTTCAAAAAAATGCAAGAAATAAAACAATAGGTTGGTGGCAAATCGCCTTTGGAAGTCCTTTTATTATATTTTGATGATGAGGTGCTCAACGCAATAGTACAGTTTGAAATATGCACAAGGTAATAACCGTCACGATTTCAAGTTTTCTGTATCGTTACTAAAACAATTTTTGGGAATTTTAATACTGACTGGGTATCACACATTATCAGCTTGTGATATGTACTGGTCAAAAGATGCTGATAAGGGTGTGGATTTAGTAAGAGGTTGCAGCAGAAATACATTCAAATCAATATAAAGAAATTTACAGCTGGCAGATAACAGCAGCTTAGACAACGCGGACAAATTGCGTCCTGTATTCAGTTTGTTGAATCAAAAGTATTTGCAATTTGGAATATTTACTCACAACCTTTCTATTGATGAGCAAATGGTCCCCTATTTTGGCAGGCAGAAATGTTGCTGTCGTTTTATCTGCAATTGTGTGTCTCAACATGTCCAACTTTGTGGAGACACCGAGACGAAACCTGAAAGAATTTTTGAGATCTGTTTAGACAAGAAGTTTTCCACTTTCGTCAAGTTTAATAATCTATAATCATTTTATTTATTTTTAAATAACTGAAATTGCAACAATAACAAACGCAAAATTAACATTTCCGCTGTTTTTTTAAATATAATTGCGAGTAGGCATCTTTACCCCCGAAATATCGATATCGTTCCTCCTTGCACGTGTTTTAAGTCATCCAGAATCGTTCGCAGTTAAAACGGTCGGTGATGGCCGGGGCCGCGTCCAGCTGGACGAATCTTTGCGGCATTACCCCAGAAAGAAAGACACTGGCTGCCGATGCCGTGTCGTTGGGGAGTTAACAGCTATTAGGAGTAAATTCGTCGGAACGGGGCGCGAGATCGTGTTACGAAACCGAATCTAGATATTCCCAATTCCGAACGAGGATATCGGCGGGCATCTTTGATGTGTCATCGTCGTTATTGGACGTCCAAATTTCTCGAAATCGTAAAATTATCACATAAATTTTGGAATTTTCACGTCTGAGCGTTCCGATCCATTGCATGTGTAAATTGATTTTTTTTTGTTTGAGGGATTTGTGGGGCTTTGATTTAAGTGTATTCGAAAGATTAGATCAGTTGCCGTTTCTTTCCTTTCTAGGTTTAACTTTAGCTCTTTACAACATTCCATTTAAATATTAAATTCTCACTACACTCATTTTTTTTTACTAATAGATCGTTACGACCGGTACAGGGGGTCGTAAAGTCTCATTACGATATCAGTTGGGGCATTGTTTACTTAAAATGGGCACAACCACCGTGGAGAGCCTCCAAGTTTTCGTCTACGGTAACAAATTCGGACAAGCTATAGTCAGTTTTACAGCTATCAACAAATGTGCTGAAAAATCCCTTAATCGAAGATAATTTGTCTAGTTTTTTCCTCTCCTCTGAAAGCGAACGTTTTGATCATCAAACCTTAACGCACTAAGAAGAAAACGAAATGGATTCAATATTTCGAATGACGACACAGTACGAAGGTCAATATGTCTGTGACTTTTTGAATGAAACACAAATTTTTTGATAAAAAATCTTTTTATTTTTCAACATAATCTCCCTTGAGCTCTCTACACTTTGTCCAACATTTCTCCATTTTTTTTATTCCTTCCAAAAAATAAGATTTTTCGAGGTCATCGAAATAGTGAGATGTTTGTGTGATGATTTCATCGTTGGAGTCAAATCTCTTTCCGCCAAGTCATTTCTTGAGTTTTGGAAAGAGAAAATAGTCACCCGGGGCTAAATCCGGAGAATAAGGCGGATGATGGAGCAATTCATGGATTTTTTCCCATGGAAACTGCACATATCTGGACCCTTGCGTTGTCCTGGTGGAAAAAAACGTTTTTCTTGATCAAATATGGTCGTTTTTTTTCAAATCCTTTGGCATAATATTCGCCATTAATTGTTTTACCTTTTTGAAGGTAGTCAATGTGGATTATACGACGTACATCCCAAAAAACCGATCGCCATGACTTCATTGGCTGACAAACCCACCTTGGTCTTCTTTGGCTCCGATTCACCTCGAGAAACCTACGGTTTTGACTTCTGCTTTGTCTCTGGTGTGTTGTAGTGGATCCAAGTTTCGTCCACGGTTACGAAACGCCGCAAAAACTCGTCCACATTGTGGTTAAACAACGGCAAACACTCCTGCGAAGTCGTCACACGATTGCGTTTGTGGTCGATTGTGAGCAAACGCTTTCTCAAACCCAAGTGATCATTCAAAATTGAAACCACTGAGCTATGTGATATGCCTATGGCTTCCACAATCTCTCACACTTTTAATCTCCCAACGTGATTTTGTTTTAATTGTTTTGGGTGTAGAGACCTCAAGTGGGCGTCTAGAACGTTCGGCATCACGGCCACAACGAAATTCAGTAAACCACTTTTCTATCATTGAAATTGATGGTGCAGAGTTCCCATAATACTTAGCAACCTTAGTCTTGATTTGAATGATGGTTTTTTTCGTAGAATTGGCAAAAAAATTAGAGACAGTCGATTTTCATAAGCCTCTCTAGAAGCGAACTTTTCACCAGCAGAATTCTTCACCATGTACAGGAGCAGATGGTAATCACTTGGTGCCATAAGGTGATGACTATAAGATGGATCCATTCCAACCAAGCTCCCGGAGCTTCTAGGGAGTCACTATCGATGTGTGTGTCCTGGCGTTGTCCTGATGGAACATAATTCCTCTCCTATTGGCTAAATCTGGCCGCTTCTAAGCGATTACTTCCTTCACACGGTCCAATTGTTAACAGTACAGTTCCGAGTTAAGAGTTTTGCCGTAGGGGAGCAGCTCATAATAGATGATCCCCTACCAATTCGACCTCAAACACACAGAAAAACCTTCCTGGCCGTCAATCCTGGGTTCGCCACCGTTTCCGCCGGCTCACCGCAATTCGACCACGACTGTTTTCGCTTGACATTATCGTAAGTCATCCACTTTTCATCATCAGTCACCAATCGCTTCAAAAATGGGTTGATTTTGTTGCGATTCAGCGGCGAATCGCGTTAATTCGTGCAGCACCCACACATCGAGCTTCTTTTTATAACCAGCCTTATTCAAATGATTCCCAAACGGTTTTTTTGTGCAATCTTTAGCTCTTGGGCAATCGAAACAATGCTTAGACGACAGTCGGACTCGACAATATCCTTGTTACTGTAAAATATACGTACTTGACGCAATTGACGCACGCTCAAACACACCTGAGTCAACTAATCAGGAAAACAAATCAAAAAGGTTTTTTTTTAGTACGAAACATCATCCTTCTAACGCCATCTAGTGGAACCCGATCGGACTTATACAACGCGAGATACAGATAACTAAAGCCATCTATTGGGGAAAAAAAAGGATTTAAATGGATATATTCAGAAAGTATTAAAAGTATGTGAAGACAGAGAATTTGACACAAAAATGAGGGCTCCCTAACTGGAAGATCGCAAGGGAACACCGCATCTACGCGGGCAGTCCGATGAGTACCTAGCCTCACCGCCAGTTGGCACCACTATCGCAAGAGCAATTTTTTGTTATCGCGTTGATAGCTACTGTCAAAATTTCAGCCGAATCGGAAGCCTAGTTTTGTTTTTATTTAAAATTGGTGACTCCTCTCCTTCGATGGCGAGCGT
>CM043022.1:90356513-90527248 GCA_023690525.1 Holotrichia oblita
AAGATCACAAGATGACTCCGCCTTGATACTTGCTTCTCAAAAAGTCAATCATCTCATTGGGTGCATGGGTAGTTGGCACATCCTGCTGGAACCACAGCTTCCTGCACACTAAGCGATTTCTCTGAAGTTCAAGGATCAGGATGTTTTTCAACATTAACAGATAACGGTGGGAATTGACCCTAACGTCAAAGTGCAAATGTGCCTCGTCGCTCATCATCAAACTTTGTTCATCATCCGGACGAAATCGGTTGTTCTGATGTCAATTTTCATTAATTTATATGTATTTCCTTTTGTAATAAGCAATAAAACAATTTTTATCACTTTTCATTTTTGTGTTGTTTCTACTTTGAAACCGTCAGATCTTTTTGCCGCACCCTGTATTAAAATAATTTTCTTTAGCAAGGAATAATCATCTGGTGCTTCCAGAAGAAATCCTATGATTTGCTCATTTGTTAGTGTTTTAGCTTTTTTAGATTATAACATTTAGATCTACAGTTCGGGAACAAGTACCATACGATCATGTATACAATGTGATCATTTTAAACTGTCCTGGTTTGGCAACAAAAAAAAATCCCAAGATTATTAAAAACTAGAACACTTTTACTTTCGTGAATTGTCCATACTTATTGAACTTCAATATTATCTAATGTCAAAATCATAGTGTTAACACCTGTCTATTAGCTGTCACTTGAGAGATAATGAATGATTATATTTTGCAATATAATTGTGACCTATTCATTATGATTTATGATAATACAAAAAAAGTACAGTTAGGGTTCTTCTACAAAAATTCATTCATATACTTCTTCAAGTTAAAGCTAACCTTATTGCATTGACATTTGTCACAAGTAAAATATAAAATTAGTAAACTTAAACAACAAAATAAATAAACATGTTTGCCAATTACGTAGTGGTGCCATATCAAAATCAGTGTAGCCAACTGAGGACACTTCAAAATGATCACAATGTTTACAATAAATCATCGAATCATATTTTAGAAATGGTGTAAAATTAGAAAATGGAGAATGTATAGAAGAATTTCGGGCAGCATAGTTTGCGACAATTAATTCAAGAGTCAGTAATTCAAGGTCCGTGAAACAGGGTCTGTGTCCCGAAAACCAGGTTCTGGTACATCACTAAAGCTAAGGAGCTGAAAATATAGCAGATGTTGAGGACCGAATAACTCAATTACCTAAGAAATCGATTCGTAAGCTTTCACAACAAATCCTTAAAAATGACCTACATTTAACGAATGCCTATGCTATGCTATGTTCAACTTAAGTTTGAAAAAGAAAAATGTCATTGCCTTCTAGAAGGTAGAAATATAAGATCATATGGTGTACATGGACATAACAGATACAAACTTAGAAATGTCAATATAATCTTGAACAAGCTGTGAGAACGATTAACGGAGATTCAAGTTACCAACATATTCTTTGTTGCTATTTCTTTGTCGTCTATCATTGAATCTTTAAATTTAACACAATTAATTAGTACTCCTACTCGCATTGCAAAAACATCATCTACCTTGATTGATGTTATCATTACAAATACTGAAAATATTCACTGTCCAAGTGGTGTTATTGATACTCATAATCTTTCTGATCACTGTCTTGTGTATTGTACTCTGGATGAATTTGGAACTCCTCCTCCGCCTAAATCATTTACTTATCGTTCATTCAGAGATTTTGACAATAACGCGTTCCTAGCTGATCTTTATTCTATGTCTTGGCATACTATTTTTGACTTACGAGATATTAACGATAAGGTGGAGTTTTTAAATAATAACTTACGTTTGCTCTTCGATTTACATGCACCATGGAAAACTTCAACATTTTCTAAACCAAAGACTCCATGGCTAACTGATAACATTAGACTAATGATGACCTTACGTGACAAAGCCTTATTGAAGTTTAAAAAGTCTAATATGCCTGCACACTGGGATTATTACAAAAGTCGTAATCTAACAACAACTGCTATTAGATCCGAAAAGAAAGCATATTTAAATTATAAAGTCACTCATTCGAACCCGAAAGGTTTTGGAAGGAATTGAGTGATCTTAATATTCATTCAAATCAACTACAAATATTCCTTCTCTTCAGAACGTTGATCAAATTAATAAGTATTTCTCCAACATTCCTCAATTTCAACCTGATCCTGAAGTGTTATCTTTCTATAATAGTAACTTTAAAGTCCCTAACTTGAGGTTTTCTTTTCGAACTGTAGATGATGACTTCATTCTTGAAATTTTATCAAATATGATCCCTAGTACTCCTGGTTCGGACAGTATTAGCTTTAAGATGTTGTATCTTTGTTGTCCTTATTTGATTCCGTTTCTTACTGATTATTATTATATTAATACGTGTTTGTTGAATGGTGTGTTTCCAGAGGCATGGTCAAAGTTGCTAATGTTACTCCATTGCCTAAGATTAGTTCGCCGAAAGACCTTAAGGACCTTAGACCCATTAGTATCCTGCTCACGCTGTCAAAGGTCTTGGAGAGAGTAGTTGACGTTCAATTAAGAACTTATCTAAATAAGTGTAATTTTCTACCTGCTACTCAATCTGGTTTCCGACCCCTGGTTATAGCTGTTCCACAGCTTTAGTTCATATCTCTGATGATATAATTACATCAATTGATGATAATAAACTTTTGATTCTACTCCTTGGATTTCTCCAAGGATTTGATACAATAAATCATGATATGCTTTTTGTCTATTCTGAAATACGCTGGTTTGGACCACACTGCACAAAATTTTTTCAAAAACTATCTCAGTCGTAGATCTCAACGTGTTGTGTTGGGTAGTTTCAAGTCTGAATTGACATTTTTGAGTTCTGGAGTGCCTCAGGGTTCAATACTGGGTCCCTTACTATTTTCCATCTACACATCTCAGCTTTGTTTGTTATCACGATGACATAGAGTTATATTCTTCTTTTTGCATTGATGATTTGGCAGATTCTGTTTCAGTAGTTAACAACGATTTGGAGCAGCTTGCTGATATTTCCAATAAGCATTGGTTAACAACTCAATGCCAATAAATCTTACTTTATGCTATTTGGCAGGGAAAAGTCTCGTACCACTGCTTTGCCAAATATTAATATTGTTCTTTCCAATTCTTCATTGGAATATAAAAAGTGCGTACGTAATCTGGGCTTATTTATAGATGTAGATTTGCGCTTCAGGGAACATGTTAATTATTCCATTCGTAAAGCATTCTATCACCTTAAAACTCTATTTCCCAATCGTCATATTCTTGGTACCAATGCAAAAACATTACTCTGCGATTCGCTTGCCTTCTGGCTGTTGATGTCAAACGTATTCAAGTGATTCAGAATATGTGTTTAAGGTTTATTCATGGAGTTCTTCGTGGGCACCACATCTCCCACAAATTGTGTGAGGCTTCTTGGCTTAACATGCACAGGCGCAGATTTTTCCATTTTATTAGCTTTTGTCGGTCACTCATACATTCTGGTACTCCACCTTCTCTTGCTGCTAAAATTAGGTTTAGAACGGGCGTTCACAATGTGAACATTAGTCGCAAGGATATCACAAACATTCCCCGCCATAAAACTGCTTTTTACAAGCGCTCTTTTTCATACAATCTAGCGTCGTACTATAATTCAATTCCTTCTAGCCTAAAGACTCTTACAAAGCCAGGTTTCAGGAGGGCTATTAGAAGTATGCTGCTTGAAGAGCAAGCTACTGATATTTTGAGATAGATCGCACGCGCACGTACATATGTATAGGTATAGTACATAATATAATGTCATGTGTAACGGGTTATTTCTACAGATTCTAAAAGTAGTTATTCTTCTTTCCCCTATCTTGCTCTTACTCTATTTCTTCCTCGCTCTTCAACTTCTACTCTTCTTCGTTCTTCGCCCCTTCCTTTTAATTTTAATATAGTTTTTAGTAGGTAGTAATTTAGTGGTAGTCCAGTTTAGTATTACTCCTATAGTCAACTTGGAAGAACAGCAAATGCCGACAGTTGGCTAATTGGTTCTTTTGTATATGTATAATATGGTGACTGTTTCTGTAGCCTTTATTTTGAATCAATAAATCTATTATTATTATTATTATTATTATTATTATTATTATTATTATTATTATTATTATTATTATATAGATCGCAGATATTTAGAGCATTACCTACCAGAACAATAATACACATTTATTTGGTATTTGCGTCGGTTCCAATCAATGGGTAAGCGCATACTTCGCCAACTTCACTTTCTATGCGAACGCCAAAGATCATCTAGGATTGGTTTATAGTCGGTTAGCTGGGGGGTCCATGCTTACCATTATTCGCTAATATACCCAACGTGGGAGGAATAAATTACATAAATAAAACGAGTAGGGAACGTAGAACACATCGCACTGGTTCCGACATTAGTAGACAGTATGTATACAGAACGAAGTCGAGTTTATTAATATCACATATGTAATTAGAAAAAAAAGCTCGAGCAGGAAATACGGATTTCGTTTTATAATTATATGTTCCTGTCGCTCTAGCTACTTACATGTTGAGATGTAAAAACAAACAATTAAGTGTGTAATTCGTCAATTATAATACAAACCGAGAAGTTATTGCTTAATCTGGATATCCACGTCCATTAGGTACACTTTTAAGTATAGCCTTTGCTAAGCCCGTGTTCGAAGCCGCCTATATTAATTATAAAGCTCGGCAAGCATATTATATTATATATATATATATATGTATATACCTAAAGCATAATCAAATGTATCTATAATGCAGATTAATTAATATTAATAGACGCAGCTAAAAATATATCTAGCGCATATTAGATATGTACATTCTGATCGATTCTGCATAGATTGCAATTTTTTCTCATGCATTACAGAATAATTACAGTAATAATTACATAGTAGGAACGTTTTAGTAGTAGGTGGTGCCTACCAAGACATGATTATATAATTTCCTCAAAACTGTCATCATATTAACATACACTAGTGTACCAACATAATTTTCGCCGATCACATGTGCGAGCATGTCTATCCATCTGCGGCACTAATAGACTTAAAGCCAGATTCTGTTTCTGGTTGTTATCGTGTCCGAAGATCGCAATTCTTACCTTCTCGTCTAGGAGTGGTACCGCGAACGGCCACCAGATGGGAGTGGTGACTACCATAGTAGATATACATGAAACCAGCGGGTGTACCGCTTTAAGTACCCCGTGGACTGAGTGGCCTCTTCGGCCTGGTAATTACACTCTGCTCCGGTTCTGCTAAAAATCGGACAGCTTACCGAGTGCAAACCTAGACTACGACTGCTTTATACGGAGGTAGGAAATTGAACGCGTATTATAAAGATAGAAAAATTACATCTCTCACTCGACTCGTAGAGTTCTTGCTGTTACTTTCTGGTAATAAATAATATAGCGGTTATAAATGAACGGTTTGACGGTCTTGTGGTGGACTACTACCTCCTATATATATATATATGTACAAGTACATATATACTACTGCCATTACTATAGTAATACAGCTGGAGCAGATTTATTGTTTCAAGTGTGGAAGTTGCTTTCTGAAGAACATTAATTGGTCTTTGGCAATTACTGTAAAACCACCGGAACGTCTGATTTATTATTATTGTAGCAGTTATCTGTAGAATTGATCTATAGAACTCTCGGACTATGTGTGTATGAAGATTGTCCGTTCTTTTTACTCGTGCACATTTTCTCTTCAAATGAAATATGGAGGAAATATTAGTAGTACATGTATGTATGGTTTTTGCGTGCCAAATATATGAAACAAGCCAGAATGATAGCTCTATATTTTACATTTTACGACATGGGTAAATCCCTGAAGCCCTCATAATAGAGATTCGGACTGTGGAAGCCTTCGATATCATTTAAGGTTCAAGAAATTGTTCCATAACGTCCAGGAAATATTTGAAAATTTTTACAACAACGTTCCAATTTTAAAAAACATTAACGAGCTTTAAAAAAGCTCCAAAGAAAACTGCTCAAAGTGTGAATAGGTAAACTGAGACCAACTACTCGACGTGGGCGTGCACTGTTTTTAAGCTGGTTCTGAAAACAGCTTATGAGGAGGACCTTAAACAGCGTGGATACTTTCAATTGTTTTAAATAAATATTGTTTAACAAAAGAAATTTTGCTATCGGATATGCAGGACGAGAAGCTGAATTTTCAAGATAAGATTAATTATAACAAATCATAAAAGTAATATCTTCTAGTTAGCATTTGTTTGGTGACTTAATGACCTACTCAAAAACAAAAATCATTCGAATGGTACATTTATTTGGTGGAATATTCATTTCTTCGACAGCAGAAATAATAAATAGTCATACTAGTTTCCTTAAAATTTCCTTTACAGAAATGCTAATACAGATATTTTATCATTTAAAGTAATTACCATTCGTTGAAGGAATTTTGGAAATATCATCTGCTGATTGGGCTCATATCATAACGTCCGATTTTCTAAATTAATTTATTAAAATGAATGAAAAAACGTTTAAAATTAGACGTCTACATTCGGAAGACTAGCAAGGATATAGGTTTCTAAAGACAGTCTTTAGGAATCTTCTGAAACTTAGGTAGATCTTCGATTTTGTGATCAAATCCTGTTATACAGTATGGGAAGGAAAACGTTCCTTTAAACAAAATATCTGTAGACGGATACTGAAGATTCGTACCACCCTTTATTTATTAAAAAGAATTTTAGATTTTTATTAAAAAAAAGTGACTCATACTAACTCGTTTCATTCCAATTTTTTGCCAACATTCTTTCAATATTCTAAAAATTAAAAAATGAGCAGAATTTGGTTTTGTATGAGTGAGTAAAGTTAACCGTCAATAATAGAGTCTAAAATATTGTTTAATAAATTCATAAAATTAAGGTCCAATATCATCCACTTATTAACTGGTTAGTTAGAAAACAAGACTTTTTAAACTTAAAAGGAACTATTTTAGAATAATACCAGAGGATTTGTACTTGAAATTTAGTACTTGAGTAGCAGTAGAAAAAAAAACGTTCATGAACATCTCAAATTAAAAACAATATATGTCAAGTGGATAATAGATTGCCACCTCAATTTTTTGAGGCCCTGGACATGACACCAAAGTCAAAGAAGCAAAGCAAGATTATTCGACTTGTTCCAAACAGAATTCTAAGATTTCGAAATCAAAACTTGAATAGTCACCCTCCCCTCCCCCCTCTTCACCTTTCCAGTATTTTAGAAAATTGACAATTTGCATTTTGTTTCAAAGTTTCAGCTACATACTTTGCAAACTTTACTAGCCTTGTCATTTTTCAAAATCAAACCAGAGAGGTTGAAATTTTATCTAGACTTGCAATTAATGCAAAATTTATTAAAAATATACTTGAGCAGCAGTAGAAAAGAAACCTTCATGAACATCTCAAATTAAAAAAAAACATGTGATGAAATCTGGGTTCATTACCGTACACCAAAGTCAAAGAAACAAAGCAAGCTTATTCGACTTGCTCCAAACATAATTCTAAGATTTCGAAATTAAAACTTGAATAGTTTAAAAGATTAATAATACTTAGTGAAAAAATAAAATTTTGCCAGTCACGCCTCCCCTCTCCCCCTCTCTACCCCTTTCCATTATTTTTGAAAATTTGACAATTTGAATTTTGTTTCAAAGTTACAGCAAACTTTGCTGGCCTTGTCATTTTTCAAAATCAAACCAGAGGGGTTTAAATTTTATCTAGACTTGCAATTAATGCAAATGCCATTATACAGCGATTGGTGAGTCATCGCATGGCTGTATATTGTATCTGGCTTATACAGCGTGTCTACGTCGAGTGGCTGGTCCTCTACCCATACAGTTTATCTACTCTAGTGTGTGAAGAAACACAGAAATAATGTTTAAAAAATGTCCGATAAATACTGAAGCTAATGTTCAAAATATATGTATGAAGAAATTTCAAAAAATACTCAACAATATACAGGAAAAAAAAATCAAAAAATCTTTAACACAATGTTCAAAATATATTCAAAAATTGTGGTTAAAAAAGTTTAAAAAGTGTGTTCAATAAAATATGAAAACGTGGACGACGTTTAAAACTAAAAGTCTACATTCAGAAGACTATCAAGGATGTAGGTTTCTGAAGACAGTCTGTAGGAGTCTTCTGAAACTTAGATAGACTTTCGATTTTGTGAGCAAATATCTTGCAAATGATATGCCTCCATTCTCAATATACTATTGTAGTCGGATACTGAAGTTTCGTGCCACCCTCTGAAGCATTTCTATTCAAACTCTTCTATTAAAGCTTATATATTGTTAGGGGAATGTTTGTACACCTCAGACAAAATTTCCTGGTGGTGCCATCGTGGTGGAACCAGACAAGTCTCACATCCAACTTTTCGAGATGCAGCTCAAAACCACGATCATGTTCCACAAAATAATAGGGTCCGACGATGTCTTTACTGCTGAGTGAACGCCAAATTGTTATCCTGTCACTATATAAAGGCCTTTCTTAAATCTACAACAATAACATATATTCTGTTTATTAACACAATCCCGGATCGACTTGCCATTCGCTGTTGGGAGCAAAGTGATTAACAGCGCGGCATCATAAAAGGCGATATGATGCTGTCACAAAGCCATTTCAACACAACTTACACACACTAAAACTACACCGCAAGAGTTGCAGTGATAGCCAGACAAGTAATACAGCTTACGGAGTCACTGCAACTAAGCACCCACCACACATTAAAAAAAAAACACACAATAAGAACCTGAACAACAAAAATCACCGTTTCAACAGGTAGATTATCAATCAAAGTTTCACCTGACAAGTCTTGAGTAACAACCGTCTTGTAAGGATGGAAATGAAGCTCTACCTGAAAAATTCCGAATCTCTGAAGAATTAGGAGGACTTGCTTAAAAGTTAAAAGATCATACGACACTGAGGTTCAAGTGGTAATTCAAAATCGCCAAACTTGGGAGTCTAGAGGATTTAAATTACGAGTAGAAGAGCCGTCTGCAGTGACGGTGACGGATCTAAACTTGACTCAAGGGTGGATATAGGTAAGTATTTATGGACAGAGATGCAAAGATTCGGTGGCGTTGGGTGCGAGTCCAACAATTGAACGATGTGCCTAGGAATGTCTGAAAAGAGACAACCAGTCAGCACTTAAGGCTCTAAGGGCCTACACACAAGAAATATAATAACATTGATGTTGGTACTGTCGATGGTAGTCATATGGAGCCATATAAGAGCTGAAAAAAGTTTATTATTTTTCGGCCATCTAGGGGCTATATCTCTACTGGAGCACAACGGAAGGGACCTCAGCACCATCACGGTTTTACTCATTGATCTTAGCGATCTTAGGTATCTACCACCTGAAGAAGATGGGCAAGGTGGACTGGTGATAAATGTCGAATGTATTCGAAGCATAATAAGATGACGGTGCACATTATGTCGAATAGGCTATGATCCCCAAAAAAATCCTACACTTCTTCAGAAATCTGGTGAGGAATTGGGACAACACAACATTTTGACAACTGACAGGTGACAGATTGAAACTACTGCATCATTTAATGTGATGCTTAGCTGTATAATGTCAGATTTGAATTAAAGCTAAATCTCTAAGTATTTCAAGCTTTTCCGATCTTATTATTTATAGAACAGTCCGCGTATATTTTGCTCTATATATATATATAAAGCCAATTAGTAGCGCCATAGAATGACAGCAATTTCTCCCAAATTTTATTAATAATTTACTTAAATAAACCTGTCTTTTATTATCATTTATATAATGGAATTCATTCCACGTTATTTATTTTTTGATCTCTCATGCGTAAAAGATGCAATTAGTGAGAGTTATAAAGCTTGTGCCCGGAGCCTTTTTCACCATTCAATAGTAAATATAGACCGCATTCATAGATATGCCTTGCTTATTTTATTATTAAAGAAATAACGGATTGGAAAAGGATCGTGTACGCGTTTTTAGAACTGGATTTTTTCTATTTATCTCGAATAATTCGAGATGGAATCGTAATAAAACATGAAAGGCATAAAAAATTGCTTTTTGTTCGTTTTTTTTTTACTTTTTAGATTCTTACGTAATCGTTAAAACTGAACCTTAAGAAATAAAATTCGCTTAAGGATAATAAGTGTTAGTTGAGGTGGAATGAAAAAAGACACGATTACTAAACTATCGTTATATCGTTTATCTTTTATATAACTGATCTATATATTATATACATATATGTATACAATGATATAACAATTACGTAAAAAAATAATACAAATCCGCAGCCTCCTTCGCATTAATAGCGGCTAATAACACCTATAGATTAGAACGAAAAAAAAATAGAGATTTATAAGCTTTATATTATAGAGCTAATAACAATTAAAATAACTGTCGATACGTTGATTGGAAAAAAACGAATCAAACTTATAAATTACACGGTGTAACAGTAACTTATCCTGATACACTTCTTTGTTACACATATTAGCTTTAAACGGTTTTAATTATATGCGAGCAAGCTGATAAATGCAAATGGTTTCAGTCGTACGATCGTAATCAATAATCTCGTGCTTCTTGTTCTACCTTTTACAATCGATTGCGTTCACCGTTTCGGATTTCGTAGTGATAAAAATATAATTATCTTTTTTTTTAAATTGATTACGAAGGTTGGTTTTCCTACTTGAATCAATAACTGCATGCATAGCGAAGACAGACCGATAACTAGAGAGTAAAAGAGACCGTTGCTGAACCGGAGAGAACAACGCAAACAGATAGTAAAAGTGACCACGCCTTATGCTCCGATATAGTTCCAAACCTGTCAATAGTGCCAGTCACCATATTATTGCCATTACATTGCCGCGCAGCGTGGTAACATTAAATTGGCATGCGATCCATTTTAGTAGGTTGTAACTTGTCCTAAACGTAATACATACGAATTTATTTTATCAATCTTAACTGGAGATATCACCTTCAATTGTATATATCTATACCACAAGGTAATTTGCCGGTTGTGCGTGTCGACAAGATGCTCTACATTTTCCTTTACACGTTTTAATTTTAATATAAATTAGTAAAAGAGGTCGTTGTATCGATCGTAAATCAAAAATTACAAGAGTTAATTGCGGATTGTTCGATGTATCAACATGGATTATTAACAGTTGTAATAACCGACGTGTAGTGAAGTGGAATGGATATATCGCGTGCTGCGTTGTTTCTTCTTCGAACGAGAGAGGCCTTCTGTTTTATGTGGGACGACTTGTTAAAACGGAATTAAAAGGACAAGCTCAAGGAGTACCGGATTTTAACTATTTAATATAGATCAAAATTCTTCTAGAAACTAATATAATATGTAGATCAATGTAAAAGATTGTCATGTAAATTTATCCTTCTCTTTGTCTTTAAATAACTTCCTATTTCGTCTTGAAATAGGTGACTGGATTCGAAAGCTTTCATAACATAAGCATAGAACAGAAAAAACTTATTAAACTGTCAACTTCCCATCCCCAATCAAGATTATATTTGCTGCACCGTTTTGCTGGGCTTGTCCGACCTGTGGTCACTGGTAAAGCACCACAGCCTTCAGGATTATTGTCTCATGCCTGTATATTCAAGTAACCCACTCTAGCACAGTAGTCTCCTCCACTAATCTGTACTGGTCCTTAACCGAGTGGGTCAAATATGTTTTTGGATCTCCTTTTGTCCTCCCAAATAGCATTTGCCTTCTGCGATCTAGTGCCTACTAGTCGTGTAGTATATGATCGGCTGTCTCCGGTTCTATCTCACAAAGTCTACACTTGTGTAGGTGTTCTTTCACCTCAGCATGTCCGGTCATGGGCCGTAGATTTCCATCGCTGACCCTCTCTTTGGGAGTTAGTTGGCCCTTGCGTTGCCACAGATCTCTTCATGGCCCGGTATCCAAGTCAAGGAGACTTTGTTCCGGTTTGAAAGTTACACCAATTCGTCGCCAGCCTTGACGACACTTTCCGGCTTAGTAGGGTGAGGACGACTTACCTCTCAAAACAAGAAGAAACAGTTCTCTAGTAGAGTAATGAACTTTATATCATATTTGGTAGTTGACTTTTATTAAATAACTATATTTTTCAGATGGATTATTAAGTTTCAAAAGAGAGGATTTCCACGACGAATTGATGAGTGTGTGTGTTCAACATTTTATTACCAAAGACGAAGAGAAAGGCACCTTTGCGTGATAATTTGCCTGGTAAAGGTTGGTATGAAGCGTTCATCAAGCGACACCTTGAACTTCGAGAGGACGTCAGAAGCGGTGACTCGCGCCTTGTATAAGTGAAAATGATATCAAGAACTAGTTTAGGACAATTGAAAATGAGTTAGACAATGATGGTTTAAAGCATATATTGAAGGATGGAGATAGGGTCCTTCAATGGTGATGAAATTAACTTTATTTTGTGTCCTAAATACCGAAAAGTTATAGGATGCAGAGGATCTGTTAATGTTTATGAAGTGGATCAAGGACCAGCCAAATCTCCCCAATAAAAGAAAATCCCCACCAGAAATTCTAGAATCTGTTTTTGATCCTAAATGGGGAATTGAATATTCGGATAAACCGCTGGATGAAGTCGTTTTTGTTTTACGAATATATCTAGAGGAAAATAACATCAAATGTGAACAAAGGTGCCAACCACTATCCCCATTACCCCAATGCCGTTAGTACCTCTTGGATATCGGACATTATATAAATTCGTTTGTTGGTCACCGTTTTCATATTAATTGTGTGTGCAAATACTTTTATTCCAAACGAACCTAATGCGTAGCTGTACCCCTCATTATGACAGCATATCCTTGCACCAGTACCATTAGTCGTCTTAGCTCCGTCCGAGTACCAGACTAAGTCTTGCTTTTTGATTCCAGATGCATACCTGGCAGCCTCTTCCTATCTGTCCGTTATAGACACCGTGAAGGAAAAGAACCTTTGAAAAAAACTTGTGAAGCTTTTCAATTGAGACTTTATAACGAATACTGATCTACCACTAACAAAATATGGGACGATCATGAGGAAAAATATGAACAAACAAGATATTTAAATGTCTACAAACTATTGCAGAATACAATAAATACATGGAGAGCTGAAATGGGAGACAATTCTGTCGATCAATTTCTACACTTTTGCTCTATACCTTAGAAATCAGAGGACATAGTATTACTGTACCAACACCTCTGCAAATAAAACATGAAATAAATTACTAATGTAGAACTAAAGCAGCAGTAAGAAGGCCCAAAATAATTTGTAAATCATTTCAAGTAGGTAAATGTAATATTCATAATTCCTAATATTTTTTATATATAAACACCACCAATCACACATTAAAAAAAATATTGGGCGTAGGAAGGCCGCAGCCTCCAAAAAGTGACCCAATTGGACCTCCCTCTTTCTCTAACATCCTCAGTACCGTCGTTTTGGACTACTATCGTTACTATATCTTCAAGAGTGCTTGGGCTGTCTTTCATTTGTGCTTCGTCATACATCTCCCTCCCTCACATGGTGAGGATTAGGAGTCCGGGTGTTCTTTGCGGAGACCATTTCCTCTTGATTTACCTCAGTTTATACTAGGTGTACGTTACCTCTATTTCCTTGTTCTGTCTGCCTTGAGGAGAGTATATTCTACTTATAAATGATCTTATTTCATGCCAGTTGTCTGTTTTAATCATCAGCCGATATCACTTTCTATACTGAGGGAAAGAAATGCATTGACTCAACAAAAAAAAAAACGTCTTCGCCGTATTCAAACGAAAATTGTTCTTGGATTTACCATTTTTTTATTGAATCAATGCACGTGAAAATGTGAGTGTGTGCATTGATTCAACAAAAAAAATGGTAAATCCAAGAACAATTTTCGTTTGAATACGGCGAAGAATTTTTTGTTGTTGAATGAATGCATGAATTTTTCTGAGTGATTTTCGTCCTCTCGTTATCCCATTTACCCATTTATCAGGTACGTCTATATGGCAATACAGACATTGGTCTCTCATCGCAAAGCCGAAGCTCTTCCAAATATGATTCAAAATGGCGGTGTCCTGACAAAAACTGTGTTAGAAGAAGTAATCCGCTCTTCTGAATTTACAAAACACCATGGTACGAGATCTGAAATCAAGGCTTGCGCCACGGACTCCATTTTGTTTAATTGTTGTTGCCGTATTTCTAACGTCACTCCTCTCTGCTGTGCTTTCGTTAGTGCTGATGATTTCCGCTTGGAAACAAAGATTCTCTGCTGCTCCTCCACTACAAGATCGATTGAACTCCGGCAATCACCTATGCCGCACACTCCGATACTGTCCTATAGCCGCTCACAAACCTCGAGAGGCTTCGTCTTTCAATTTTATCCATCCAGTTATCAAGTTGATGCCTTTGAGTTTTTTGTATCTAGGGCTTTAACCTGAACTGGTATCCGCGTCGAGAACTTCTGATTGGATAATCGCCTTCCCCATTCCTCTCTTTTTTCTCCCGATACTCTCTCCTCTCTCCATCCCCCATATTTAATGCCATCAAACTATACACATCAACATAATCTAAGTATATCAATTTTTATTTTATTTGCTTGATTTTACTTCCGTTAATATTGTCTTTTGTTGTTTAGTTTGGTTGCTAGGTAACTTATAAACAACTATCTGTCAAAAGTATCTATTAGTCACTGACAGTCCACAGCCAAACCATCAGGCGTCGTTAAAGAGAAGTCAATCTTCACTCAAGACGCCCTCTTAGGGTTCCACCATTAACCAGAGGAAATCGAGGATATCGAGTAAACTGGGCTCGAGAACATTTAAACTGGAGTCGAGAACAATGGTCGACTATACTTTTTTCTGACGAGTCGCGATTCGGATTAAGACCAGATACTCGTAGATTAAGAGTCTGGCTTCAGCCTGGTAATACAGCAAGGCTACAGCATGCCCAAGAAGTGCACAGCTACCGAGGTGGTACTGTAATGATATGGGCGAAAATTATGCTGGGTAGGAAAACTGATCCCGTTTTTCTAGATCAATTCTTAAATGCTGAGGAATATGTCCAGAATATTCTTGAACCTGTTGTTCAGCCGTTTGCAGAAGCGTTGGGCCGAAATTTAACCCTTATGCATGACAATGCACGACCACATGTGGCAAGAGTTGTTACCGATTGGTTCAATGAAGCAAGAATTGAGGTTTTGCCATGGCCAGCTTAATCCCCAGACCACAATCCCATTCAGTATGCATGGGATATGCTTCAGAGAAGGTGCCTGTCACATATGGACGCTATACAAAATCGACGGCAACTGCAAGAACTTCTTTCACAACAGTGGAACCTTCTTCCACAAGAAGACTTGGACAATCTCATTCTGTTCTATCCCCCCCCCCAAGAAGATATAGGGCGATTTTAAACTCCAGAGGAGGTCCCACTGTTTATTAATTCCTTAATTTATAATTTTTAATTAATAAATTATTATTAAATTTGTAGTTCCGATGTTTTTTGTAATATGCTTTACGTTTATATTGTTGCAACAATTTTGTTGGGGCAAAATAAAAAAAGGCACATGGTGTAGTGGTGTCAAAGTATACTTTAGAGCTATTATAAAGAGCTGATGGATTTGAATTTAATAATGGCTCGCTTGTCTGCTGGGGGTGGGAATTGGCATTCATAAATCTAAGACCAACCTCCCCAATTATTTTCCAAGGGAAATACACGCCATAGACCTTTGCGTCCAGAAAAATCTAAACAAGAACTTGAGAGGAACAAACATCTATAAACAGCTACAACAAACATGGTATCATTGATGTGGGTACCGGATCACATTAATATCAAAGGAAGTGATGTGGCTGATTTTGGCATTTTTAGTCCATTATAGATGGTATATAAATGCTATTAAATACATATCTACTTTATGGTTTCAAAATTAATTATTGGAAGCAAATGTTTCTGTATTAGTAGAGTAGTGTTCGCATGGTCGAAACGTTTGTTCCATTATTTGCATTTATAATATTCAATTATAATAATAAACAAAGAACAAGCAAATTGTTATCTAACTAACAACAATTTTAATACATAACAAAAGAACTATTATAAGAAAGAATAACACGAAATCTATATTTGTTAATAATAGGTACAGAAAAACTGTAGGTAACTAAAAAGAAGTTAACGAGAAAAAAAGGACCAACAATAAGAATAATTACAATAGCAACGGATCCAGCAGCACAATACAATCCACAACAATATTATTAATATATATAAATATACTTAGAGCGTCAGAAAAAAAAGGATATCTTTGAAACCGAGCTAAAAGGTAGTTCCTATTTGATACGACAACATGTGATCTTGTATAAGATAAGGATATCCTGGTTTAGTTCGTTAAAGAAATACAGTTGACGCCCTCTCAAACGAGGCAGCAGGAACCGCTCTCGCTACTGTGTTTGTGCATTTATATTTCTTAAGAAATAAAGGACGTATCAACTCGGCGATAAAGATAGAAATACTTTATATATCGGATCAGGGGATATTTGTCACTGGCTACTACTGTAGGTATATACTTACACGTATTATGTACTATGTAGTAGTTTGTGTGGCCGCCTGTTTGTGTTGTGTGCGTGTTTAAGCACACACTATACAGGAAAAGATATCAGCTGGACCATCATCCGCAGACCACTTTCAATCTCCGTGGCAAACTGGAGCATTCTCAGTTATACCTTAGTAGATACTGTCCGTCTTCGACAGTGTTCTACAGTACGCTGCATAGTGAACACGTTGAACTCCTCTTACACATCGTGTATCGCACGTGTTGGACAAGTTCTTTACGAAATTGCGCGCAGCTTATACGAATTACCAAAGAAGAAATTTTCAGTGAGGGTTACGCGCTTAATCTCCTATTGAAATCACCATTAAAATTCGAGCTTTTATCACCTGTGAAAGACTTCGTCGTTTTATTTTTCTTAAATAAATAGTGCCGCAAGATGATTTAAACTGCTATAGAGGATAATTTAAAGGATAATTTACGAGAAAATTGTGGAAACGAGTGCTTTATTTATTTATCTATTCTAGTGCTTTAACGGAGAGAAATATGAAACTTGCAATTAATCCGGATGATTTGACTGGTAATTTAGAAATGATATTTGACTGTGATAACATTTCTTTTATGCCTGAATAGTGACTATTTTATTTTATTTTTGTTTTAAATAATAATTATAGTGTTGAAACGAAACAGTTCTTTTTTTTTTTATTTGGTGTGAAAATTTTGATCTCAACACGTCCTCTACATGCAAGAGGATTTTATCCCGGGAAACCCACAGGATAGAATAAGGTCTGTATCTTGTTTTTTTTTTCTGATTAAATAAATTTTTTGTGGTAATTGAGCATGTAAATATTTATGTCGTGAATATCGAATGATGTTTATTATATTATATAAGTTAGGGAAAACCGTAGTGTTGCTATTTATAAATTAATATAATTTTATAGGTCGCCTTTTTAAAAAAAAAATGACTTTCATTCTTATTTAAAGTCAAGCAAGGGAACTATATCGATCCCTATAATACACGCGAACAAATTTGTAGAATCTATTAAATAATTTCTACTAAATAATAATTAATCATCGGAAAATTTGCTACTGTATCCTCTTGATGTCAATATTATTGATAGAATTTATTCTGCAGATTCTGAGAAGTTTCCTAATAAGATTTAATGCTCGTATGTATATTGAAAAGGAATGCGAATACTTGTGCAATGATAAATACTAGTTCTAACAGTAATTTAAATAAGATTAATTGAATTTAATGTTACAGTTAATTCTGCGAAAATTAACTGCAAAATTATTGAAAGCTTTAAACGTTCTAAAGAGTTGTTTATTATGTTTATAAAAAGAGATTCTTTATTGGTTATTCATAGATTAAATTTCTACTTCCTTATCCAAGAAAAACTAATTAAAAGGTAGAAAAGAACTTGTTGTTTCTAATAGTTGTTGTGGATCTCCTTTCTTGTAAATTTCCTGTTTGATCTTCCTGAAATAACTGTTAATTTCGCCAGTTTAAAGAACAGGTTCTAAAATTGATCTCTGTACTACCTACTATCTACTTAAGATAAACAATCCAGTTTGGGTTGTAGTCCTCGCCACACAACTCGTTTCCATCTCTCTAGATCGTCCATAAGGGTTAGACACCATTGTCGTGGGCGTCCCGACGGTCTTGCTCCTATTCGGCATCTCTTCCTGAACTAATCTAGTAAGTCGGTTGATCACTTGAACAACGTCGCTAGCATTGCATAGCAGGATCTTTTTCTCGAAATATCAGAGTTTTACTTCCATTGTTTTGGTTCTCCTCCTCAATATCGTTGCAGATTCCGAGGTATTGAAAACATTCTATATACTTACTCTTTTAAAGTTTTAATCCTTATATCAGTTTTCTTTGCTTCTATCTCCATTTTGTCGAAAATTTCAGTACATTAGACTCCTAACAAAGTGTGAGCACTAAAAGAAGCGATAGTTGAAAGAAGATACTTGTAATTCTGAAGGGGGCATAAAAACTACAAAGTCCGCACAGGGAGTGAATGGATGAATGCTGAAATGGTGACATTTAAAGTTCGAACAGTCTGATTCAAACTTAATTAAATCGGAATAACAATGCTGGACTGTTTTGAATAGATTCCTGGCAATTGCAGACATAATTAGTAATTTTCTTGAGACACCTAATGTTATTTAACAAATTTGATTTAACATTAAGGGGTGTGATCAGAAATTATATCACTTGCACAAAAAATTAATAATTTGTTCAGCCTATAATGGAGATCTTCATAGGATTAAGCAATTTTTAATGATTTAAAGACGACAGATAAGGAAAATCACTTAAGAAGATATTCTTGGTTTTAAAATAGTTCTAACAGTGACAGCCAGAAGGTTAACTATCTACTTGTTACCAGAACTAAATCGAAAAAAAATCGCTTCAATAATGAGTTGAATTTCTGAAACTCATTGGGTTAGTCATCTAAACCTGCGAATTATGATTTGACAGCTTATTAAACGTCAATTTATTCCACTAATTAAGTAATTTTATGAACACGTAATTTCTTTGATTAAACTGCATTATGAAGCATTAATAAGCTTTTTATTTAGATCTATCATCTTTATTACTATTTATTTCGTCTATCTGTTCTGAAATCTGTTCTTTTTTAGAGCATTTTCGTTTAAATTGTTTAAATAATGCTCTAATTAAATGTGATTACTGCCAACCTCTGCTTGAACCAACGATTTTCCTCCAGAAAGGTATAAGATTAAAGGTATTTCCATTACCAACCCACTCAAAATTTGAAGCAATAATGAATGGATGCTTGAATGATAGCTTCTAATTATGATCAAAAACAACAAAATTAATGTTTTTATAATTTAACATCTGTCTGGTATATTTTGACAGCTAATAAAATACAATTTTTACAAAATTCGGTAACTTTCAAAAATATATTGACAATTATACACCTGTTACAATTATTTAAAAGAATTACTATTTAAGACAGTTGGGAAAGTGCGTTTGAAGATCTAAAGTCTTCAGAAACCTCCTATCAGATGTATTTTGACAGTTTTGACAATCCCATAGCGATTGCAAAATCATCGAAACAAGAAGGCATGGACTATAAAACTGAACATCTTTGAGAATTCTTTTTATTATTCCACTAGAAAGTTGCAGGAGGCACTGACCCGGAAGTGAAACAAACCAAGTCCTGGGGTGCTATAGATGCTGGTATGGAAGATATTATGATTCCTGATCCTCAAGTTCTATCAGAATTAAACACTCACACCACATAAGTTGTAGATTCTATGACAAAAATTAAACCAGGAGACTTTGGACTAATGGAGACTAAAGTCTTTGATTTTTCTGGCAACAAATCAAACTTACAGCTTTTGCAGCATTTCTAATCTCAGGAAGTGTACTCGTAATATCACCATCATTATTTCTTATAATTTTCTTCAGATATATTTTAAGTTAATGCCCCAAATTGAGAGAAAATGTTCTTTTTAATCTGTCAATTTGAATGTTACATACTGGTTGCTGGTTACTGATAAAGTGACGATGGTCAACATCAAGTTTTCGTTGCCAAGACAAGCAAAAAATCATTCTTTATCAAGTGATTGAAATCTCGAACGACTCCATCTATTGCTTGGAGAAACAAACCATCTAAGTCACAAACACTCTCTGTCACAACAACAATTACCACTGTCAGATTTGATAAAATAAAATACGGTTTTTAAATTCTGACGAGTGCCAGAGATTATTTGACAGTTTTGACACATATTGAAATGAAATATAACTGTTACACAACTGCTACAAAACAGTAAGAACATAAGTCTTTTGTTTTCATAATTTGACAGCTTTTAATCGTAATAAGTGCCAACCTAGGAAAAAATAATTGCTTCGAAAAAAGGATTTACAATTTGACAACTATCACAAACATCTTATTAATTAAGCCTATCAGAGCCGTAAAAATGAGCGAAGTAACTTTTGCATTCGTTAAATTCATTTTAAAATGATAATTAAAAAAAAAGTTGAATTTGTAGGCTGGCATAATCTAGCTTTCTATTTAATATAAACGATTAGAAATTATTAAAAAAAAATCTTGTGTATAAACTTTATCGATAAACAATCAACAGACAAAAGCCACCTAATCAATTATTATGTTTTTATTGACAAAATTTCCTCTTAAATAAATTGATAGGCAGGTCCTGTTTTAATAGCTTTTTAAACGTTCTGTTCTATATATTAAATCCAGACAAAAATGAAAGTTCATTTTAAACCAGCGACTTACTAGATTGCATACAAAAAAAGCCGAACAATGCATTAATAATAATCATTCTTGTCAAAACTCAATCAAACGATTTCGAATAGCAATCGAACTTTTTGCTGAATAACTTATAATATTAATATGGTAGAATTTTTTAGCGGATCTCTTTATTGTCGTTCGTTATAATTGTTCCACGATATCTGACTCATTTTTCCACTACTAGCGCAAAAAAAAAACTAATATCGCAAAATCGAAAGTGAAGACAGTCATGCACCACGAAACAAGTGACAATCGAAGTTAACGACAATGAAGGCGTTGGATAAAAAAAAGAATTACAATCACCGATTTCTTGTTTATATATTCGGATTTCGCAGGAAGTGCAAGTTCTTTGTTCGATTAGTTCGATTAGGAGAGCAGAGAGCTTTGTTAATCTTATTTCGACGACTTTCTTTTCTCCCAATATTTAGAGCTTAATCTAGTGTAAATAGATGAAATATAACTAGAATATATTATAATAATAATCGTAATAAATCACATCGAAATTGTTATTTATAGTCATGACATATCTCTACTGTGTTTTCGGTGTTATAAATCTTCTTAACGTTGGTAATACTTAGCTGACGGCTTCAATGCTCTTGTTTGGGTATAGTTGTTAGTAATCGAAGTGTTGAAATCGTAAAAAATAAGCTCCGACTGCGTCCGTTCATATATTAGGCCCCGCTATGAATATTTGAATATGAATGGAAGCTTATGGTTTCTTGTTTATTACATCCTATATCTGTGATGTGTGGAATTCAAGTTCGAAGTTATGATATCATACGAGGAAATAAGTTTAGTTTTACAACTTTATTTCGTTTATTGTAATCGGTGAAAATGAGAAATGTGCATATATTTTATACGTCGTTTGTACAGATTAAATTGGACTACCCACGAACAAGCAATTTATCTCGAAAAGAAAAAAAAAGAACAAACAAACTAGCAAAGCGGGTTATTTCCTTTTATATGGATTCGAGCGCTAATGAAATGGAACAAAAGCACCGTTTATATCCTGCCATACAACACTTTAATTCCAATTATTCACTCATAAACATCCGATGACTACTTCGGCGTAATTATTTAGTTTATTGTTGCTGCCGATAATTATAGTTTGTACTACTCTAATTGCGCAAGCATCATTGTCAAAGCAAGCAATGGTGATTCATCGATCTAACATTTAAATTGAATGTTTCTCGTTTTTTTTTTATTCTTTCTTGTTCAAGTACACAACTATGTACTCATACATATAATATAATTGTTTGTAAATACTGGTATTTTTTTTATTTAATTTAATGTGGACGTTTATTCTTAAAGAGCCATTTTCTTCTCTCTCGCTTTGTATCATCATTATTTCTTAACAGTTTTGGACTCCTGCTTAATCCTTTCCACTATATCTTCTCAAATTTTTCGTTTTATTTCATCATTGTGTCTATCCTCAGGTCGTCTTCACATTTTTCACTTTCCTCTTCTTCCTTCTCCAGTTGGTTGGCAAAGCAGCTTTTCCTTAATTTATTGTTAAACCATCTTTTCTCCATTCATGCTTCTCCAAAATCTTGCTTTATTTTATCATTAGTACTGTCCTTAATATCCCCCTTTCTAATTCTGGCTTTCGTCTTCTTCTTCTGCTTCTTCCAATTGAGTCCCAATGCAGTCCCAAAGCACCCACCATGTTTACTAAATCTTTCCAATTTTTCGTTTAATTTCATCATTGTGTCTATCGTTAGGTTGTCCATTCCTCTTCTTCCTTCTTCACATTTTCTTTAATTGTCGAACCATCTTTTCTCCATTCATGCTTCTCCGACATCTTGCTTTATTTTAGCATTAATACTGTCCTTAATATCCCCCTTTCTAATTATGGCTTTCGTCTTCTTCTTCTGCTTCTTCCAATTGAGTCCCAATGCAGATTTTTTAAGTTGTCGAATCATTTTCTTTTTCTATATATTTTTTTCATTAACTTCGACAGGTCGTACCATTATTCTTAATATCCTCCTTTCTACTATCTTTCGATCTTAACATCTTTGGACTCCTCTACTTGGGTCCCAAAGCACCCACGATGTCGCTTAATCCTTTCTACTAAATCTTCTTCAATTTTTCGTTTAATTTCATCATTGTGTCTATCGTTAGGTTGTCTTCAAATTTTTCACATTCCTCTTCTTCCTTCTTCACATGGATGGCAAAGCAGCGTTTCTTTAATTGTCGAACCATCTTTTCTCCATTCATGCTTCTCCAAAATCTTGCTTTATTTTATCATTAATACTGTCCTTAATATCCCCCTTTCTAATTATGGCTTTCGTCTTCTTCTTCTGCTTCTTCCAATTGAGTCCCAATGCAGATTTTTTAAGTTGTCGAATCATTTTCTTTTTCTATATATTTTTTTCATTAACTTCGACAGGTCGTATTATTGTTCTTAACATCCTCCTTTCTACTATCTTTCGATCTTAACATCTTTGGACTCCTCTACTTGGGTCCCAAAGCACCCACCATGTCGCTTAATCTTTTCTACTAAATCTTCTCCAATTTTTCGTTTAATTTCATCATTGTGTCTATCGTTAGGTTGTCTTCAAATTTTTCACATTCCTCTTCTTCCTTCTTCACATGGATGGCAAAGCAGCGTTTCTTTAATTGTCGAACCATCTTTTCTCCATTCATGCTTCTCCAAAATCTTGCTTTATTTTAGCATTAATACTGTCCTTAATATCCCCCTTTCTAATTATGGCTTTCGTCTTCTTCTTCTGCTTCTTCCAATTGAGTCCCAATGCAGATTTTTTAAGTTGTCGAATCATTTTCTTTTTCTATATATTTTTTTCATTAACTTCGACAGGTCGTATTATTGTTCTTAACATCCTCCTTTCTACTATCTTTCGATCTTAACATCTTTGGACTCCTCTAGTTGGGTCCCAAAGCACCCACCATGTCGCTTAATCATTTCTACTAAATCTTCTCCAATTTTTCGTTTAATTTCATCATTGTGTCTATCCTTAGGTTGTCTTCAAATTTTTCACATTCCTCTTCTTCCTTCTTCAGTTGGATGGCAAAGCAGCGTTTCCTTAATTGTTGCTAAACCATCTTTTCTCCATTCATGCTTCTCCGAAATCTTGCTTTATTTTATCATTAATACTGTCCTTAATATCCCCCTTTCTAATTATGGCTTTCGTCTTCTTCTTTTGCTTCTTCCAATTGAGTCCCAATGCAGCATTTTTTAAGTTGTCGAATCATCTGCTCTTTCACTATATCTTCTCTAATTTGTTGCCTTGTTTCAGCATTCTTTCTCTTTCTAGATTTTTTTTTTCATTAGATTCGACAGCTCGTACTATTGTTCTTAATATCCTTCATTTTACTATCTTTCGATCTTAACATTTTTGGACTCCTCTACTTAGGTTCCAAACCAGCAAACCGTTTCTTCTCCATACATACTCCAGCCATTTTATCCTTTGTCGCTTAATCCTTTCCACTAAATCTTCTCCAATTTTTCGTTTAATTTCATCATTGTGTCTATCCTTAGGTCGTCTTCACATTTTTCACTTTCCTCTTCTTCCTTCTCCAGTTGGTTGGCAAAGCAGCGTTTCCTTAATTTATTGTTAAACCATCTTTTCTCCGTTCCTGCTTTTCCAATATCTTCCTTTATTTTATCATTAGTACTGTCCTTAATACCCCCTTTCTAATTCTGGCTTTCATCTTCTTCTTCTTCTTCTTCTTCCATTTGAATCCCAAAGCAGCATTTTTAAGTTGTCGAACTATCAGTTCTTTCACTATATCTTCTCTAATTTGTTGCCTTATTTCAGCATTCTTTCTCTTACTATATATTATTGTTTCATTAACTTCGTACTATTGTTCTTAATATCCTCCTTTCTACTATCTTTCGATTTTTGGACACCTCTCAAAGCAGCAAACCGTTTCTTCCCCATACATACTCCAGCCATTTTATTTTTTGTTGCTTAATCCTTTCCACTATATCTTCTCCAATTTTTCGTTTTATTTCATCATTGTATCTATCCTTAGGTCGTCTTCACATTTTTCACTTTCCTCTTCTTCCTTCTCCACGTGGGTGGCAAAGCAGCGCTTCTTTAATCGTGGAACCATCTTTTCTCCACTTATCTTTCTCCAAAATCTTGCTTTGCATATTTGATCATTAGCACTGTTCTCAATATCCTCTTTTCTAATTCTGGCTTTCCTCTTCTTCTTCTTCCACTTGATTTTGACTAATTTGTTACCTTATTTCAGCATTCTCTCTCTTACTATATTGTTTTTTTCATTAACTTCGACAGGTCGTACTATAGTTCTTAATATCATTCTTTCTTCTATCCTTAGATCTTCTTCAATTTTTGGCTTTCCTCTGGTTCATCCTCCACTTAGGTCTCGAAACAGCATTTTCTGCATTTTCAATTCTAGTTGTGTTTTTTTTTCTTCGCCACATCCTCACCTAGGGAGCACTATATAAGAAAAATTGAAGCCCAGCACAATAAAATACTCCCACTACATCACTTCTCCAATATGGCACTCAAGTCCTTGGAAAAAGTAGAAGGATCGTCCAATCCGATCATCGCCAAGACAACTGGCTGAAATCTGGATTGATCCTCACCATACATTGCCGTTAGGAAGGCCCAAAATGTGCTGGCACATAAAACTGCACAACCCCATTAACATTATTAACAACACAAGACGAATAGGAGGGCTTAGGAGTTTTATTTCGAAAAATTGACCATGTTTTGATAGATTTTTCTCCAAAACGGTCAACTTTAGAGCTCATGACCAACACAGTACCTTTTTTGGGTAGCAAACAATGGCGGTTCAACTGGGCGTCTCAAAACCGTAGTATTTCCAGTGGCGTAGAAGTTGGGGAGAAAAACAACCACTACCCCTTCAAAATCTTCACCAATTATGACGCACACAACTTAGCTTATTATAAGTAGAAAATGCTTAGCAAAAGCTGTTTTCTTTACGATAAACGGATCTGGACATGTTTTCAAAAAACGATTTTTTTTAATTAAATTTCAACACCCTGTATCTCGAAAATTGTGCATTTTAGAAGGTAGGAGGTTGATAGAAAGTTTTTTTCAAATTTTTTGACAAACTATCACATCCTGAAGTCCTACGCATATATTATGAAACACCCTGTATATCTCTAGCCCCATTTCTTCCACCATTTTCGTCAGTATTTCTTGTATTCTTGCTATTACAATGTTTCGCTTATACTTAAAATGCCTCTGTTTAGCTTTCTTTTTCAACATTCCAGGTCTAGATTCAACTTCTTCTCTTCCTCTTTTCTCTGTTGTTATTGTTTATCTGGTGGTGGTATTGCTGTTCTTTCTTGGATTTTCTTGGACATCATTTTATACACTGTACTCCTCTCTAATTGGAGCATTATTTTGATACCCCTTTTTCCTTCAATATCTTTTTCATCATTATAAATAAGTGTTCATCAATTCATTGTTGATGCCATCATTTTTTAGGTTTTTGTATTTCAATTCCTTATTCATCCATTTTCATTGCTGTTTCAACAGTTTGCTCATCTGTTGGTAATTCCTTAAAATAGTCTGCCAATATTTTTCTAAATGATGCACTTTCCTTTGGATCTGCAGCTTTAATATCAGTGTCTCTAATCAATACTTCCGCCCCATTTTCTCTTATTAATTAATTTAATGCGTAAGCGTACTCCTAGATATGATATTAAAAAGAAAGCCAGATATGAACTAACTGATTAATCTTAAAATATTTAAGTGTTTTCATTTGGGTGTATTATAGAAAGCGGTATCATGAGATTATGTATGTAATACAGATGGGTGCGTCCGTTACAACGTTTACTAATTATTACTAAAAGGAGATCCACACGTTCACGAAATCTTTCCTGTCATGCGTGGAGATATTCCACCTTGATTCAACTATTGTTTTCCAGCGACTGTTAATCTCGTGATGTATTACTAAATTTTCCCACATAAAACAAAAAAAAATTCCTAAAATGAATGAAAGACAATAACACATGGTCATCGCAAGATCTCGCGAAGAAAAATACATTCCTTCGATTTATAAAACGAGATATCTCGGAATTTTATTCTCACACTCACTCACAAGTCAGTTTATAAGAACGATAAAAATAAAACCTACGTAATTAATATAATGTACCCGTTGAAATTCCCAATAACGGCTTGAAATTAATAATAATATTTCATTCAATTAATTCGTAATACGACCAAAAAAAAAATGGAATTGAATATGTGTTGTTTGGCTCAACTGGTTGATGTAACCGCACGACAGCTTGCTACGTTTAATGCATGTGTTGCATTATTCCTGTTGCAATCCTTTAAAAATAACGAAAAACTGGTTTTTAGAAAGTGGAAAAAGCTTGATGATGATAAAAAGACCGCTTTTATAATTATATTTCTGTTTAATTTTATTTCGATGTACGTTCGGACACTTTATAAAATGGATTTAATAACATTATTGAAAGTGAATTACGCGATGTTAAATTGTATTTTTATTGAGACGTTGGGTTTTATTGCTTTCGTGGAAACAACCATAATAAGAATAATAAAAGTTCTGATGCATAAAGCGATGATTTAGGAAATTTTGATGATCTAATTAAAGATTGATTTTTTATTAGTTTTATTGGAAAAAATATAGCTTAAGTACAGGTTTTTTTTCCCATAAATATCTCATCAAATGATGGATGCAGTAGGGGAAGCCTAAAGATGGTCCCCATGCAAGGACCTTACGAAGCCGTTTTGACGCACAACCTACACTAGTCTTATACTACCAGATTAGCGAAATGATCATGTACTGCCATCATGGTTGCCTTTATGGTGCAGAGATAATCATGGTGCCGATCAATTTATCGACAGATTGGACACTCTTTCAAAGACTTCCTTAATGTTCAGGAAGGTAGTTGTTGTCAGGTTCAATTTTTATTCGTTGGTAAGAGGTACAATCTTGAAATATTGAAGACCAATCTGACTTCTTTTAATAGAACATGTATCGCTCAAGACATCAGTTCCAAGCCCTCTTTATAACAAGTTTTGTATACTTTCAAGTTAAGTATCTGAGTTGAATTCAATCCTGTATCTCTCTTTCTAATTTGGATCATTTCGAAGTTCAGAACGTTCATTGGTGGTGATGAAGAAGCAGTTCTTTTTATTTCGACTTTATCAATGGTTAGCCTGAACACTAAATCCTTCAACCCGCTAAACACCAACAAGTTTTAACTAAACATCGTTAGTTAAAACAAGTCTTCAGAAAGCTAAACAAACTGGTCTTTGCAGAAGTAGAAGTTAACCCACTAAAGACAAACAGTCTTTATGTTGCAAAGTTCTTCAGATCTCGGGCTTGAAGTGTTTAGTACTTCTACTTCTGCACCAAGAGATCCAGTGAAGAACTTTGCAATGGTTAGCTTTCTGAAGATTATAATCTTACAAGTTCCTTCTTTTGTGGAGGTCTTCTATTTCTCCAAGGTTGGACTTATTGGTCCTTGAATCTTCTTTTCTTCCCATAGGTAGTACAGTCTGCTGCTACAGAATGCTCGGTCAGGGGTTTTGCACCGCTGAATTATGGAGTCCGATCATGGCAATCAATTCTCAGATCTTCCACTACTTCTAAGGCTAGACTCATGGGTTCTTGAGCTTTTATTCTTCTCCTAAGTGCCTTCTGTCTGGCCACAAAATACTTGATCAGGAGTTTTACATCATGTACAGGACCAGATTATAGCGACTATCGAGCGGCCTCCTCCATGATGCGTCTAATGGTTACATGAGGTGGTGGTCTGTCATAGTCTAGTTCTCCTACAGAGCAACAATTTCTAACGTCCTTCTGACTAGCGCCATGTTGGTACTGCAATATCTCTGTAAAGTTGATCATTACTCACGAACTAGGATGCAGCAACTATAATACTCAGCATCCTGTTCTGGAAGATGTTCAACCTCTTTATTTGCGATTTAGCAGCACTAAACCAGGAGAGAGCATCTTATGTTAAGATCGGACGGAGAAACAGCATCTATGTGAGCAATTTGAGTCTCAAGATAACAGAATTCTCATATTAGGCATATGAAGGGACCCCCCTCCCTTCTTTTGAAAGAATTTGTAACATTTTTTAAACATTTAGGAGTTCTCTGCAATTGTTGGGAGTAGTTTTTCCTCAATTCTCATGTCGCCTGCTTTAAATCGCAACTGTTTCTATGTAGGTAGTCTGAGATGCTTTGTATTCTTCCCATAAGTTAGATCATCTGGTTTTGTTATAAAATTGTCTGGTGACCTCTTCTAATATAGATAATTCCATAATCCATCATGGTTTCTTCCAGTATTGAAGTCTACACTTCAATTGATGTTGGTCCAGGATTGCCTTCACATTCTTGGATCTTTGAGTTCTTCTTCCTTTAATAAAACTGTTATTTGACCTAAAAGTAGCTCAGATTGTGTTTCTTTCAAATGTAAAATTTCAATATGTGAATCCAATAGAAGAAAAACTTCTACAGAATAATGCTGAGCAGTATTCCAAGCTAGTTCATGATTAGCTTGTTCAATATCTACAAGGAACATCAATTTAATCAAAATTTGCTCTTGATTCTGATAAAAGGAAGATTTTCTTTTTGATTTGACATAAAGAGATGGGTGGAACTACTTAAGAGCTTGATGTACAATTTACCTATTTAGGTCTTTCACAAGCTTGCCCACTCATTTCTTTTAATACTACAAATATATCACTTAAAGCTGTTTCAATGAAGATGACCAGATAGTGTTTTGATCAATCATGTTAAGATATCTAATCTATCTCCCACCAAAGATGGAGGAAATATTTGCGGGCACTCTTATTAGTTGAGGGTGGTCATGAATCTGCCAAACTACCCACCAAGTTTAGCTGTGGTTGGTGGTTAGGTTTGTGATGAAAAAAGAGATAATTAATCGTACGTTTTTTGGGTATCAACATTTTAAGAAGTCCACCATTGAGCTGTTAGGATTTGTTGACTAACTTGGAAGGTTGCCCACTCAACCCAAAACATTTTCCTTTTAGCACTGAAACTATATCACTTAATGGTGCTTCAATGAAGATGACCAGTTGGTGTTTTGATCAATCATGTTAAGATGTCTAATCTATCTCCGACCAAAGATGGAGGAAATATTTGCTGGCACTCTTATTAGTTGAGAGTGGTCATGGCCAAACTACCCACCAAGTTTAGCTGTGGTTGGTGGTTAGGTTTGTGATGAAAAAAGAGATAATTAATCGTACGTTTTTTGGGTATCAACATTTTAAGAAGTCATTTATTATTTGTTAAAGGTTGGTGCTTCAATGAAGATGACCAGTTGGTGTTTTGATCAATCATGTTAAGATATCTAAAATCTACCCACCAAGTTTGACAAGTTTAGCTGTGGTTGGTGGTTAGGTTTGTGATGAAAAAGGAGATAATTAATCGTACGTTTTTTTGGGTATCAAAATTTTAAGAAGATTGATGTTAGGATTTGTTGACTAACTTGGAAGGTTGAGCACTGAAACTATATCACTTAATGCTGCTTCAATGAAGATGACCAGTTTGTTTTTCAATCATGTTAAGTAATCAAAGATGGAGGAAATATTTGCGGGCACTCTTATTAGTTGAGGGTGGTCATGAATCTTCAAACTATCCTACAAGTTTAGCTGTGGTTGGTGGTTAGGTTTGTGATCGAGATAATTAATCATGAGATGTTAGGATACTAATCTATTTTGTTCTTGAAGATCAAACAAACTCATCATATTAATACAATTTTGTTGAAGGTCAAACAAACTCATCATATTAAAAAGCTTCTGTCAATTGACATGAAATTTAAAAGATAATTGGACTTGGGTAATTGTCCCAGCATCCCCAGATGTTTTTTTGTCTGTTGTTTCACACCCTACTTTTTACTAAACATTCCTTTACAGTTCCAGAAGTCGTTGATAACTTGATTCGCCGTCAGAAGATCAGACAGCATTGTTATCCACCAGAAAGCACCATAACAAAGATGGTTGAGTATTCTGCTTGGTGAGAATCCTGGGAATCCACGGTTGCCTTTATGGTTTAGAGATGAACATGGTGCCGATTCACTTATCGACAGATAGGACACCCTTTCCTTAATGTTCAGAATGGTAGTTGTTGTCAGGCTCAATTTTTATTCGTCGGAAAGAGGTACAATGTTGAAATAATGAAGATCAATCTGACTTCTTTTCAGCAGTTTGCAGTTTGAGTGTAATCCATAGCTAAGATTTTTTAAGCTAAGCATCAGGTTAATTGTAACCTAAGAAACTAGAACGAAACGAAGGAAAAGACTGCACGATTGCAGACCTACCACGAGTTGGAGGAGGAAAATAAAAAGAAGAGAAGCCACAGAGATAGAAGGCATCGAAGATGATAAGCAAAAATTTTGCCCCGGCTATAAAATAGATTATTTTTATTTCATTCCATTAATTTTATTAAGATATCAGACACTTGAAGCAATCTATAGCAACTATAGTAATTACATACCATTATTGGTACTACTCGTTGGTAATATTGATTTCCATTTTCATCTTATTTGTCATTATTGTCATTGTTTTATTAGATTACACGGAATTATTTCTTCACACTGCACCGGTGTAAATAATGACCGATGATTACTCTGCGGTCTATTAGACTTCAACACCAGCCTAACAGAAGCGCATTACTGCAATGCTAATAATTGCAGGACATGAAACGAGTTAGCAGTTACTTTTATTGTTATCTCATTTCCTCTAACCAAGTTTTATTTCTAATTTATACTCTCTTGTTTTCGCGGAAGACGGGGCTACCACATTCGGTCGAATAAAATCGCGAATTGCATTATTGTTGTAAGCTGTGGACACAAATTGTGTGACTCAACTGCAATTATTTATTTCAATTAATAAAATAATATGCTACAAATCATAGATATTAAGTAAGCACCCAAAAAAATTATAATAAAAGAAGAAAAAAACAAGTCTCGTTAATGTTTTTAGAACGAGTGCGAATTGTAAGAATTAATCTTATAACACCATGTGGGAAATGGTGAGAAATTGTACGAAACGTAAAGACAATGGAATCAAGGTTAATTGGCAGTTTTACACCGTCGTCTTGTACAGTATGATGTTGCGGTTTTTTTTTTTTCATCAAGAAGTTGGTATTGCGCAATTATAAAAAGTAACCGTTTTATTGCTGGTTATATTAGAGAAAGGTCTCCCTACATGTGGTTAGTTCTAAAAAATCCGTTAAATCCCCTTTTGATCAAAAAAGATCCTAATTCGCCATCCTTGAATTTAAGAAAATTTAATCAACTCTGGAAAGGATTAGGTCATTGTTATACGTTATTAAAATAATTTCGAATCCACTATCGAAATATAACGAGCGAAGATCGACCTTCAACCAGTTTCGGTTAAACTAGAAATAGCTCGTGCAAGATTTCTTCCATCCTTTGTCGGAAACCACCGCTTGTCGTTAGGAGGGGGCCTCCTGCGCGCTTCTGCACTTCGTGACCGACTAATTAAAAAAAGTAAATTATTCTTGTGTGTGTGTGTTGCGCAAAAAATAAATGAATCAAAATACAACGCCTCTCCGACATGTTTTCCTTCAAGGTAGCGTTGTGTATTACAGCTTGTTAGTTAGTTGTGGATTAGTGTTTTTTTTTGTTGCTATAATATAATGGGTTTCTCTCTAAGCCGCAGAATATTACGTAAAAGATGCAATAAAATTATTAATTATTTTTCAGAAAAATTATAAACCGCAGAAATAAATTAAGTCGGTTAAATACGTCAATATTTTAATTTAAAAATATAAGGGGTGTCACATAATGTTGATTCTGCAACACCTCGTATATATATAGAACAAGCGGTAATCACTCTAATGTTAATTTCACACCAGATCTGGAATCGGAACGGCCTTGGACACCTCACTGTGCAACAGCAATGACTTTTGCATAACATTAAAAAAATAATAATGAGTGGCATTCTTTCAGTTGACCTGAAAAAAATGTAACGGATGTTTTTAATGGTTTCTTTCCTTTCTTGTGCTCTGTTGTGTTGGTAGATAGGTAGCGAGTTAGGTGCTGCTCTTTTTTTTTTCTTTAAAGAGTTGTAAATCGGATAGATTGATTCTAAGTTTGTTAAAAGGATACATATTTATATTATTTTATATCCAAAAAATAGCTCGGTTAAAAAAAACAGTTCCTCAGTTAAAGATTTTTGTTATTATAAATGAAACAAAAAATTTAGAACAGATATTAAAACCAAAATAAGAAAAGAATAGGACCGGAAATCGAACCTTGCGGAACACCCATTGGTACCACCCCCTACCTCAGATTTTATTTTTAAAGTAAGAAGCTCTGATATGTGTTAAATCATTTTATCATTGCTGCATCTTCATGAAATTATATCTAGAACTCCCAAAATAAACAGAAAGCCATCTGGAAAATCTGGAAAAAAATTTCCTGCAGTGAGGTATAATGAGCTGAAGGAAATTATAAGGGAGATCAACTGTGAAGCAACTCCCATCGTCCCCAGTATCCTCGACTCATCGGTTATTATTCTAAACGCAATCGTCTATTGGAAGGAGTTTTCCCAAAATAAAGGAGATGTCAACAATCGTATTAACTACAGACCAATTTCCAAAATATTCGAAATGGCCATTCTGAAATGGTTAATGGTTTTTTGCAAGAATAAATGACGAGAAGGAATGTGTCAGACCCCTCTGACGGATAATCTTCTTTATTGTGACATAAGAGGGAATTCCTAACGATGCTTATTAAGCTTAGGGTGTCCCACAAGGATCTATTTTAGGATCACTTCTTTTCGTCGTATATACAGTGTGAGTCAATAAGTTTGAGGACAAGTTGAATTTCCCGCTTTTTATTTGTTTATCTCAGGTTGGTCACAATGACTGTAGAACATTCGGTTTTTCCTTCAGTTTTTTCGAGTGTTTTTGGTTAGATTTTATTAGAATTGTTTTTGTCAAAACAAACAGTCAAGTCATGTCGTAAATATTATCTTAATACTGTAACCTTAGCACCCGTTTTGAAATGTTTATTGAGACACCTATGACTTTACAAAAGGTTGGCCAATTTTTAAAAAATGAAAAGTGGTGGAAAATTCAATTTGTCCTCAAACTTATTGGCTCAATCTGTATTAACGAGGTTGTACAGAATGTTTCAGTTGACAGAATCAGTCTATATGCAGATGATCCTACTAATCATCATACTAGCTCTAATAAGATTGAAAAGTTTTAATCTGAAGAAAATGTTTCACAAATTCAAGTTTTCAGAATCGATTTTCTGAAAATTTTTATTAAAAAAAAAACACAAAAAGAGGTTGGATTTGTTTGCAGTATTGAGCAAGAAATTAATACCATAAAAATGGTTCGAATGAGGAACCAACTCCCTTACAGGATCAAAAATTCTTTCAATTGCTGGGCAAAGTTAGTAGGAGGTGGTTGGTCATCTGATTTTCCTAAAAGATGTGTCCATGTTTCTCTTAGAAAGTCAACAATCATCATACTAGCTTCAATAAGATTGAAAAGTTTTAATCTGAAGAAAATGTTTCACAAATTCAAGTTTTCAGAATCGATTTCCTGAAAATTTTTGTTAAAAAAAAGCACAAAAAGAGGTCGGATTTGTTTGCAGTATTGAGCAAGAAATTAATACCATAAAAATGGTTCGAATGAGGAACCAACTCCCTTACAGGACCAAAAATTCTTTCAATTGCATGGCAAAGTTAGTAGGAGGGGGTTGGTCATCTGATTTTCCTAAAAGATGTGTCCATGTTTCTCTTAGAAAGTCAACAATCATCATACTAGCTTCAATAAGATTGAAAAGTTTTAATCTGAAGAAAATGTTTCACAAATTCAAGTTTTCAGCATCGATTTCCTGAAAATTTTTGTTAAAAAAAACACAAACAGAGGTCGGATTTGTTTGCAGTATTGAGCAAGAAATTAATACCATAAAAATGGTTCGAATGAGGAACCAACTCCCTTACAGGACCAAAAATTCTTTCAATTGCATGGCAAAGTTAGTAGGAGGGGGTTGGTCATCTGATTTTCCTAAAAGATGTGTCCATGTTTCTCTTAGAAAGTCAACAATCATCATACTAGCTTCAATAAGATTGGAAAGTTTTAATCTGAAGAAAATGTTTCACAAATTCAAGTTTTCAGAATCGATTTCCTGAACATTTTTATAAAAAAAAACACAAAAAGAGGTTGGATTTGTTTGCTGTATTGAGCAAGAAATTAATACCATAAAAATGTTTCGAATGAGGAACCAACTCCCTTACAGGACCAAAAATTCTTTCAATTGCATGGCAAAGTTGGTAGGAGGGGGTTGGTCATCTGATTTTCCTAAAAGATGTGTCCATGTTTCTCTTAGAAAGTCAACAATCATCATACTAGCTTCAATAAGATTGACAAGTTTTAATCTGAAGAAAATGTTTCACAAATTCAAGTTTTCAGCATCGATTTCCTGAAAATTTTTGTTAAAAAACAACACAAAAAGAGGTGGGATTTGTTTCCAGTATTGAGCAAGAAATTAATACCATAAAAATGGTTCGAATGAGGAACCAACTCCCTTACAGGACCAAAAATTCTTTCAATTGCATGGCAAAGTTAGTAGGAGGGGGTTGGTCATCTGATTTTCCTAAAAGATGTGTCCATGTTTCTCTTAGAAAGTCAACAATCATCATACTAGCTTCAATAAGATTGGAAAGTTTTAATCTGAAGAAAATGTTTCACAAATTCAAGTTTTCAGCGTCGATTTCCTGAAAATTCTTGTTAAAAAAAAAACACAAAAAGAGGTTGGATTTGTTTGCAGTATTGAGCAAGAAATTAATACCATAAAAATGGTTCGAATGAGGAACCAATTCCCTTACAGGACCAAAAATTCTTTCAATTGCATGGCAAAGTTAGTAGTGACGCGACTAAGCGAGCGATTAGCGAGGAGACTAGAGGAGCGGCGAAAACAAACACCTACAGTCAAAGCTTAACGTTCATAGTGCTAGAGATGCGATTCCGATATCTTGTTTAATTCGCTACTACAGTCTCGACGCTTGTCACTCTCTTCGTCGCCTCACTATAAACGTACCCTAACTACAACGTTTCACTTAATAGAAGAGAGGTTATTGATAGCGTTAAGATATTGTAGGTTAATCTGATGTCTCCATATTGCAGCAAAAAAATATTGATCTGGTCCATGACGTGGTGGAGGCACCCCCTCGAAAGTTTCGTCCAAGAGAATCTGCGAAGAAGATCATGGCCACAATCTTTACAACATGGTCAGACTCTAACTGTCTTATATGGAGAAATTTGTGAACAGAGCAATCTTCAGCTTTATATTGAGTGGTGGATAATTGTGCAAGAGATCTGTGGATAAGGTGTTGATGCTTGACGATCGAAAACTGTTGTTCGCAAAACAAAACATTGATTTGGTCTTGAAAGATAAACGAATCAGCTCGACTTGTGGCTTTTCCATAAGTAGTGTAGGATTTCATATAAAGAACTTGGTCTAAAAAAGGTAGCTGTATGATGAGTACCGAAAATGTTGACCCCGAAGCAAAACCGCAATCGATAGATCACTTTCGTCAGAGACGAATTTGGCCATTATTAAGCGATATTTATGGCCATGTCTTCTATTACCCTCTTCAAGTCTATGGTTACCAAATAATCTCATAATTGCATAATGCACTCATAAATCTCTCTCTTCCTGTTTGAATACATTTCGACAAGATGCCATTCTATTCAGTCTGCAAATTATTCGTAGAGAGACAGATCAGTCTCACCAGCACCTCAAAAGATGATTCCATAATGCAAAATGGAACAGCAGTTGGCGTCATAAAATGTTCTACACAGTGGTTTGTTTGTATTTTTAATTAACACTCTTAAACCATAATTTGCAGAAACAATTCTTTGACAGACATTCGTCTATAGCAATGCCTAGAAAACTGGTTGATTCTACAAAACTGTATTTATTGTCGACAAAGGACACAGACTTTGGTTTTTCTAATGTTTGATCGGTATTGTTTTTTTCGGAATTCAATAATAAATTGTTTATTTCAAACCACTGTTCTAGAGATAGCCCAAATTCCTTAGACAGCACATCAATACCATCGCTTGGATTCTTGATTCGAGTGATCTGTTTTCGATCATTTAGAAATGATGATATCGTCCAGTCCAAACAATAGATAGACTGTTCACGTTTGATCAGACTATAACTGGGGCAATATTATGCTGGTTTAATTTCAAGACTGCATGATGATAAATTCTCCAGATTTGACATCCAAACTCAAAGAACATCTTTGTGGGATTCATTTTCGGAACGTCCAAGAGAAAACATTTTTTTTCTTAAGATGTCGTAATACTATGGGAACGGCGGGAAGTACGGGCCCAAACCTCAAGTTGATCGTTTTTTTTTAACATCTAAACTCTTTGAATAACAAGCACTCTTTTCGACCTTCTAGAATATTCAACGCCGATGAAACAGGAGTTTCTTGTGTGCATGAAAATTACAAGATAATTACCATTAAAGGAAAACGGCAGGTAGGGAAAATGACGTCAGGAGAGCGAGGTCGCAATGTCACGCTTATGTTCTGTATGAGCGCAACTGGACAGTTTATTCCTCCACTGTTCATTTTCCCTCGAAAAAGAATGAATGATCGTCTGATGATCGGTGCTCCGGCGGAGAGTATTGCGTTTCCAACAACCAACGGGTGGATGAACACCGTGGCATTCTTAAAGTGGTTGCAGCACTTTGTGGCCTTCACGAAACCTACAGAAGAGGATCCAGTGTTGCTGCTCCTTGATGGACATGGAACACACAAGGAACTTGACGTCATTTTGTACGCTAGAGAACACCACGTTCAAATGTTGAGCATCCCACCTCACACTACCCAGAAATTGCACTCTCTTGATAGGTCTTTCATGAAACCGTTCAAAACACAATACAATCATGCTTGCAGTTTGTGGGTGAGGGTGCTCGAATCAATGATTACGACATCGCGAAGCTAGTGAAGGACGCTTACACCAAAGTGTGTAGACTAGATATTGCAGCAAGTGGTTTCAGTTGCACGGGCATTCATCCATTTAACCCTGATATTTTCACGGACATAGATTTTATGGCAAGTGCTTTAACCAACGTAGAAAATCAAACAACTACAACTGCCTAAGTTGCTGCCGTTTCTGCTGCAAAAACCTCTCAACCTCCAGCAAACGAAGAGCAAGCAGCAATTGAAGAGCCTATTGAAGAGGCGCATGATGTAGGACTGCTAAATTTTCCTAGGAGAATCAAACAACCTACCTTTGCATGTTTTTTACAGGAAATTTCTCCTTTGCCTTCATGCGCTGAAAAGAGAATTACAAGTAGAAAAAGGAAAGCAGAAAAAAGTGAAGTATTGACTTCAACGCCACACAAAGATATGTTGATAGAGAAGAAAAATTTGGAAGTCGCAAGAGAAGCTGGTAAGAAAACGAGAAGAAACATAAAATTTGATTGATGTTCAGATATAGTGCAGACAAGGGAGTTCAAAAAACAAAGTCAGAAAATCAATAAATCTGCTGATTTTACGAATTTGACTTCAGGGACGTCCAAGCAAGATGCAACAACAACGGACTTTTCAAATGAAGATAAGACCGGTTGCCTTGTTTGTGGTGAATGTTTTCACGAAAACTGGATTCAGTGCAAAAGTTGCGAGGGCTGGGCACATGAACTTTGTGCTGTTCCCCTAAGTTGTGTCAACTTTTTAGAGAGGACTATGTTGAAAATGAATAAATAAATAAATAATGATTGTAATTCTAAAATTAGATGGGGTAGAAATCTAGAAGAGAAGAAAAAGAAATTCATTTCCATTAAAATTCCAATTAAAATTGAAGATGTTTCTAATTAGATTCCAAAAACAAAATAAAATAGAGCAGAATGTCTATGAAAAGACTACCATAGAATACATACAACGTCCTTTTTTTTCCCACATACATACAATACATACAAACAGTAGATTAGGTAATTCTTCCCATTCAGTTTCCCATATTTGTTTGTACACATACCACGACAGTAATGAAATGTAAATTGCCAACGATTAAAATAACAACAGTATCGTTTAGTATCAATTTGCGAGTCTACTATCGCCGGTGTAATAGCAACAGAGCCGTGTTACCGTGATGTGCCTGTCACACTTTCCATCGCTCCAAACGTATTGTGAAGAACCCAAGATTGCTGTCTGTCTGTCTGGTTATCTCTCGTATTGAGTAATCTTAAAAGATTCTTAAGCAAGCTCAGATTTGGACTTAATATTGTATTAAATATATTTTAAATCTAATTAAGATTTTAATTATTAGAAAATAGTCTGATGGATGAATGCACGTTCGTCGTGGTGGTGCGATTAGGAAGTCGATTCACGTGGCGCACTCTGACCTGTAACATCACCAACACAAACACACAAAGTTAGCTTCTTTCTCCGCGTACAAGGAACGTGCCTTAACTCTCCGGACATCCCAGGCAACCGTAGCCACGATATTCAACGATGTAGCAATCGGATGTTGTAACTGTTACGAGGAGTTTGTAAATAGATCGAGACTATGCTCTACGATTTTTTTTTTAATTTAACGATTGCAGGGATAAGAAAGTTCTGGACTTTAAAATTAATACTAGATCTAAACGCCTACGACATCATATGAGACGAGATCAATTGTTGCAGATTTATGCAAATATACAGCTGGATTTTCCAATCACGTTCATATGTCTTATGCTCGAGGTGTGCCGTTCAATTTTTACCAAACGAGAACTTCATAACCTGATAAGTGTCTAATATAGCAATTGTATGGATAATTAACAATAACAACGTACCTATCGGGTCCACATCCTTGAAGGATAATGATAGTGAATATAATCGAGTTCGAAAGGACCTTTAACAGAATTTTTTTTTCCTCGCGATAAACATACTTGAATGCTAACGGTGATTCGGATCGACCCATCATCATCATCATCATCACATCAGTATGGAATATAGAAGAAAGAGAGTTTAGACGTATAGAAGAGAAAAAATTGTTAGCACGACAACATCGAAAGATTACATAACACAAACCGTGTTGTGTCGATTATCATATGAACAATGAAAACGGTTCGGCCCATAGCCGCGTCGACGCCTAAATCAAATGTTAATTTAAGCCAGGCCGAGATGTCACATCACCCAAATGATCTCTCTTAGTCTGTGTGGATAGATTACATTAACATATAATATGTTATTATTCTATTAACAATGAACGAGGTGTGATTCAGTGGAACCAACCTTTTTGCGGTGTGAGCACACACACACATAAACATCTCTAGGATATTTTCTATACTAGATCGGAGTCCTACTCTCCACGACATGTCGATATTGTCGACCCTAAGAAGTACGTTGGCATATTAATGAGAAAATTAACATTATTGAGGAACGGTACACATTATAACGTGGTAATGGTATTCAGTTGTTTTTTTTTCTTCGCCTAAGTGTGTGTGTGTCTGTATGAGTGAGGCGAAGACTCACCTAAAACACAATTGTAATAAAATTAAGAAATTCTAAACGGCTAAAATGTTTAATCAAACCTAAATTATAGAATTCATTCTGGAAATTATGAGTCAAAGTATGGAGGTCAAACTAAACTATATTTAAACGATAGAATTGCCCTACATCAATCAATAACACAATAATCACAAGTTGATTTCGTCGTCGGTTTCCACAGATTCTGTATCATCACTGTCGTCCAAAAATAGCTTTTTGGTAACAGCTCGAGCAGATTTTTTTTGGGTGTTTTGTTTCTTTTGATTTCCAACTTTTTTTGCTTCTTGAAGATTTGAAGTGTCATTCAAAATACCTTGTTTTCCTCGTTTACGTTTGTTTCTCTTAACTATTGCTGAAACAGAAGATAAAGGAGATATATTTGTGCGATGGAAATCTCTTTCCCTCTCCCTTTTATTTTTTTCGTTTGTTAATTTTTTTGATGACTTCACCGCCTGCTGAATCGTTTCACCTTGGTCGTCCATATCGACATCAGCCACCTTTGAAGGGGAAAACATCCAATCGGGAAATACTTCATTGTTAAAGGGATATATTCCAATCGCAGCAAATCCTTTTGCAGCATTTTCAATTGTAGTTGCTTTACTGTAAGCTGCGATTTGATAATGTGAAATGATTCTGCCTGAATGATTTCGTAACCAATTCGTTAATTCCTCATTGTAAAATGTAATCAATGGACCATAAAAACTCCCGTTGGTGAGGAGCGAAAGAAAACAACTGCAACTGTCAGAACTGCCAAATCTTTGTGACTGCTGTGGCCTTCTAGAAGTAGTAGAATTTTCTTATCTTTCGTGGGTTTTCCATAATTTGCAAAATGTTTTAACTATTTAAGAAAAACATCAGCAGTCATCCATGCATTTTCTTGTGTAAAACCCATGGCGCCCATGAATGCCGGTGGAACGAAGGTGCCCACGGCATTCATAGAACACACGACGGTGAGGTGTTGTCCCCGTTCGGCACTACTTAAGATACCGACTTGCTTTCCACCTTTGGTAGCGACGATCTTGGTATTTTTTAATGGTACCGTTGATAAGCCAGATTCGTGTAATCTGCACATGTGAGGAATTGAAGGTACTCAGGCAGAAAGGATCTACTGGAGCCTTCGAGGGTACTCAAGTTTCCAGTTGGCAAGTTACTGGACTTTATAGAGGACAATAAACTTCTAAACTAGAAATGAGGGCTCCAATAGGGATGGTACAGAGAGCACCCAGCTCAAGTGCCTGGACTATAGGTGTCCAACCATAACTGAATAGATAGAAGCCAGATTCGTCAACATTCCATATTTTATTTAGCATAAATTTGTAACGATCAAGAATCTCTGATAAAGACTTCGCATAAATCCTTTGTACCAATCCTAGCCAGCCATTTGTTTATGAGCAGAAAATTTGTGATGTATTCCTTTAGCTTCTGCTATTTGGTAAGCTAACTTTCGAATATCAATAGTAGACATTCCAAAAAATCTCGTTTTCTAAAGTTTTTAAATGTTCTACAATTTCATCTTCTAAAGTCTTATCAAATGTGTTTTTACTACCCCCCAGGTAACCTTTTGTCCACCCAGTTTATGTTTGTACACGCCTATGTAGTGTTGGGGATGGTAGAGAATATGTTTTGGAAGCCAACTGCCATTCCATCTTGCGCTGCTGAATTTCTTTGTTCTGCCCACGACTGGCGAGAAACAATTTTTTTTATTCTGAAAACATCGATCTTACTGAGATGGCGTACTGTGCCATTTCATCCGTAACTGCACTATTTCATCTAAGACAAAAGTACAGCGGACCGTAAGAACTGCTAAGAGTACTACAGAAAACAATCAATTTACTTACCGATTTTTGTTTGAAACAAGCACGAAGTGGCTGTTTATTGTTTCAGACATAAATATTTCTTGGAAACTTGTTTGCATCTGATGCTCTAGAGTGCACTGTTGATCAGTGGAAGCCAAACTACCTAACCTTTTTCGTTTGTCTTTGAACTGTGTTGAACATAGTAAACACTATGGTATGCTATCGCATCTAACATGTCATCTCAGACACATTTTCCCTAGGTGGTACTTGAAGGCCACATGACCTGTCAGAAACGCTGCCAGCAATCTAAGGTCCACTTTGCTGAAAGATCGCAACGACTCCGCTGTCTTAGGCGATCCTGATAACAGTGCATTCGCCTGCTTTTGCCCTGGCGTATTCTGCTAGAGAGAGGCCTTTCTGTTGTCCTCCCTTTTGTTAACTGCTTGCTTTAGGTGGCTCTTTTGTAATCCACAAAACAGGAATCAGGTCCAATAAAACGCAATTTTGCTGCTTCTTTAGCAAGCTTATCTGCCTTTTTGTTCCCCTCGATCCCTTAGTGACTTGGGACCCATTAAAGAGTTTGCCTGCCCTTTTAAAATTCTTGAAGAACGTCTACAGTAACTTGGATAAATACAATCATTGAACGTTTCGATAGCTAGTTATCAATCTTCTTTTCTTGATGTTAATATTTGGGGTACTTCAAGAATCCATCCTGGGCCCCACACCGTTTTTAATTTATATAATTTTTCTCAAATTTGACAAGTTGTTCTATCCGAGGAAACAATCACATCTTTTTGTTAAACAAAAAAATTACCATGAATAACAAGAACATTTCAGGCGAGTCTTTTTACTCCTTTGTTTGAGAAGAGTTATGGAAAATTTCATGAAAGTGTTAATATAATAGTCAGTAGCATTCGCAGGAATAAAACATCTGACATTGTTATTTAAATTAATCTTTTAAAAAAAGCTCTCACTTTCTATATATGAGTATTAGATAACCGCAAAATATCGAAAAAATCCCGAACAAAAATGAATATTCCCAGAATTCAATTTCAATTTCTTTATTGCAGGTATATCGGCTTTTTTGCAACTTTCGTTTTTAAACGTCCAATTTCACGCTCCCATATACAATTCGCACATAATCTAGATACAGTCAAAAGCGGAGCCATTTCTAAAATTAGACATGCTTTCTCATTGTCAGCGGCGAACGAAGTCGGCTTTTTTTGGAATCTCCTAAGCCTCTAGCTCCGTCTTGGTACAATTCAAAGATAAACCGTATAAATATCTGATGTAAGTCTTTTAAAACTAATAAACCACATCAATTTCCAGCTTGTACTACAAGTTGTACCTCGAGTATTATACGTACAATACTCTAAATGGTCGAGTACTTTCTCTACAATTCTATTTATAGGCAATTTAAAACATAGTCTCCTGTATGTACATATGTATATGTACATATAATCCTCCTCAAACTTAGTGCATATAAATACATAGTAGATAGTTGCGAACCGCCCGATGACTGGAGTGACCATTATTTTAAGATTTGCGATGGCAACAGCTCACAGCGCGCACAGTTAACTTGATCTATATGTTCCTGAACGTCGTTTATAAACTAGACACACTCCTTTAAGTCCACCGTGTACAAGAGAAATCACTTTGAGCGACTGCGAGCGCAGGGTTAGCTTATCGCTTGTAAATATGTACAAAGATCTCTATTTGTATACAGTGTGGAACAGCCAAATGGAATAAATTTCTTCGTTGATTTCACCTCGCAAACTAATTCTAGATTCGTTCCCTCTATCGGGGAAGATCAGAATTAGTAACTATTAACTGAAAAATCGATAAAAACAAGTCTATATAACTGAATGAATGAACATTTCGCGATTGTTACAAAATAACATGTTGAAATATGTAGACTAACAGATTAGATATTGCTTCATAGCATGTTTATTTGCTCCATGTCATTCATGTATAATGTTATTTTGAATCTCTTAAAAATAACATCCTATCTCTAGATTGCTCAACAGTATATCTAATATAATAATCGGTTAAAAAATAATGCCAAAACATAAGAAATGCGCAAACTTAGGCGTTTGGCATTTGATTTAGCGGAAGCAAATGGCATGTCACACAACTTCAATAAAGGAACAAAATTAGCTGACCCTGATTGGGTCTACGGTTTCTTGAAGCGAAATTCCAGAATAAATCTGCGTAAACCGAAGCTACGAGTCTTAATCGCATTTCCGCATTTAACAAAGTTGGAAACAATACAGGTGAAATTCAAATTCCTATCATCCAGAATTTATAATGTAGATGAGACCGGCATTTTAACAGTACATAAACCAGGAAAAATTCTTGGACCAAAAGGTCAGAAGCAAGTGGGGGCAGCTACAAGTTGGAAGAGAGGAAAGAATGTGATGGTAGTTTGTGCTACGAGTGGGAGGGAGGACCCCGTGATGCAATTTGCGGATGTTCGAAGAATTGGTGGATAAATGAGGAACTATTTATGGAATGGCTTCAGCATTTCCAGAAGCACACTCGACCAACCGCTGATGCCTCTGTATTAGTTATATTGAATAACCACTCCGGCCATAAAACTTACTTACTTACCGTTGGGCATCTTCTTCTATGGATCTCTGAAGAACGCCGTTAATAGGAAATGTGAACTCTGCATGAAAACCTACAGCAGCCAGAATGTAAAAATCACACCATATGAATTGGCAGAGATTTTCAACGGAGCCTACATTGGTGTGGCTACATTGGAGAAAGGCGTCACAGGATTTTTGACAGCAGGAATTCATCCTTTAGATCCTAATAAATTTGGAGAAGATGCTGGAGATCACAGCTTGCATTCAAGATGATGAAAAACAGCAAAATTCATGTAGACCTGCATAAGATCAATCTCCAGTGCCAGAACCAATACTCCAAAATAATATTGGAAACGGAACCTACACCTTCAACATCTGGAGGAAATGATAAAGTGAGTCAGTCGGATTGTACGTGTAAAAGAAATCTCTCCAATTCCCAAGCCATGTTCATCCAAATCAGGACAGAGAAGGGCCACCAGAAAGCAGCACTCGGAGATCTTAACTTCGACTCTAATGAAAGCCCACTTTCAAGACATCGTCAAGAAGAAAGCCGTTAAGAACGATGTCATAGTAGTTGTTCAAAATTTGCGACACTCAGAATTGTATTAGATGTATTTTGACAACCACAAGACTCAATATCCGAAAAAAAGTATTATATTTAGGATTTGATTGTTGTTATTCAAGTATTTTAACTGTTACATCCGCCGAAACGGCACTAAAATGTTTGATGTACATAGTTTTACAGTTTTAAGAAAAATTATAGCGTCTGTAGTATTCAAATTGTAAAATATGATTGTTACTAAAAGAAGAAATTGTAGTAAGTAAAGATAGTAACAGAACGAACGATTGAGCTTCCACCTTTATACTTGTATAATTTGATAGCAGCTGGTAGAAACTTTTTGGAAAAAAAGTAATTATAATAGAGTGAAGTTAGTTGAGTAAAGAAATAAAAGTAGAACACTAATACTTATACAGTGTGGAACAGCCAAATAGAATAAATTCGATAACAAATAAATGAGGGTGTATTGGGAAAAAACGCTTGGACACGTCGATTTGTATTTTTAAATGCGCATTTAAAAAAAAAATATACAGGGTGTCTCATGTGACAGTGGCCAATACCAACTTTCTTATTTTAAATGGACATAATTCATGTACAATGTCCCACACCTATCTTCAACTGTTTCGGAAATATTAAGTGTTTTCAGATTTATTACGAAAATTAACATTAAAAAAAGAAAATTATTTTATTTGACAAATTCGCTACATTACACTAAAAATCTATTTCCCATTTAGCTCCTGATATTGATAAAGTAAGCAAAAACCATTGCTGCGTTCCTTTTTACTGATATGAAATTAAAAAAAATACAAACACCGTTTTGTTTATTTTCGTAAAAACTCATAGCCTTAGCAACATGTTGTCTGCCTGCATGACACTAGTGATCAGTGTCAGTGCTATTATTGTGGTTTGAATTTCGTTAACTGTACGTAATAATATCAGAAAAATGGTTCATTTAACAGAAATGCACAAAATAACCATTGGTTATGGAGATAACACACGGACACAAATGGAAGTTTCTCGCTTATTTCACGAAAAATTTTCAAATTTGCCGCCTGTATCCCAAGGAACAATTAGCAAAATAGAAAATCAGTTTTGCGAGCTTGGTCATGTGAGACATATTAAAAAAGTAGCTGCCAATGCAGTAAGTGATGATACGAAATTGGATATTATGCTTGAGTTTCAAGAAAACCCACATAATTCTGGTCGAAAAGCAGCCCCTCTGTTCAACATTAGCCACACATCAATTTTTCGAGTATTAAAGGAAAATAAAATGCATCCCTATGAAATGATGCCAACTCAGGAGCTCATGGAAGACGATTTCGATAGGAGAACGTATTTTTGTGAACAGATGATGGCAATGTTAGATAACAATGTGATCCAATTAGAAGATATTTTATTTTCTGATGTTAATCGTCAAAATTGCCGCTATTGGTCTAATGAGAATCCTCACTGGATGAGAGAGAACATACGCAATATCCTGAAAAAGTTAATGTTTGCGCAAGAATTGTTGGAAATCACATCGTTCATTGATGGTAACTTGAATGGAGATAAATATTTAGAACTGCTCCAAAATAATGTCGTGCCAACTTTCGCAAACTTATATGCTAATCCAGCAAACCCACAAGTTCCCGCCAATACAGTATGGTTTCAGCAAGATGGAGCACCGCCCAAATTTCCAAATCAATGTCCGGCAGTACCTGAACCACATTCTTTCAAATCGGTGGATAGGGAGGCGCGGACCGATAGAATGGCCAGCACGATCTCCTGATCTGACGCCATTAGACTACTTTTTGTGGGGATATGTCAAAAGTCTTGTATACAAAACTAAACGCCTCAACTTAGATGACTTAAAAAGACGAATCACGCTTGCGATTAGATCAGTCACGCCTGAGATGTTGAGTAATGTTAGAAGACATTTCTATACCAGATTAGCATGTTGCCAAGACGTTCGCGGCGAGCATTTTGAACATTTACTACATTGACATTAATGTTTTTTGTTTTTTTTTTTACATTATTAAAAAATAATCAGTATTACTTATTAGGTTTTTAGTGTAATGTAGCGAATTTGTGAAATAAAATAATTTTCTTTTTTTAATGTTAATTTTCGTAATAAATCTGAAAACACTTAATATTTCCGAAACAGTTGAAGATAGGTATGGGACATTGTACATGAATTATGTCTAGAATTTTCCGAAGAACCCCAAAAAAAATAATATGCAGGGGTTTCCATTTAAAATAAGAAAGCGACGTGTCGAAGCGTTTTTCCCAATACACCCTCATTTATTTGTTATCGAATTTATTCCATTTGGCTGTTCCACACTGACATATATTGCTTAGCTTCGCTTTGCGCGGAGGTTGTATTATCTTTTCGAAATAAATAAGTGGTAGTAACGATGCAATAAGCAGAGGGTTTAAAAATTAAATCAAATAGATAATTAATCATTTCAATAAGTATTCCCATATTGAGTTCGAGGAGCGAATTACCATCTTCTTCCTCGTCGGATTCATTCAGTAAATTGCTCATTTCATAATATTGAAGATGAATAAGCAACATCTGTTGTCTATAATTTACTCGACGATTTATTTTATGTTAGATCTCGCTTAGACATGCCTCTGTTATGAATCAATTAAATCGTTTACATCGGGCAAAGCTCTCGCCTGTATTAATCGTCCGAGAAAGGATTTTAAAATTGTTTTAAATTGTGATAGTGGTATTACGTAAATTGATGTTATTTACTTTTTTTTATGCGAAAGCAATTTTGTAACTATTCTATCGTTAATACAAATTAGAGTCACTTCAGTTTAAGAATCTAGTTCGTCATACACATTTAAAAATAAATATAATAATCAATAGGAGGATGATCTTATATATGTTGGTATGAAGTGTTAAAAGAACAAATACAATAAAAAGTGAAATGACAACGAAGATCGCACCGAAAAAGAAAGTTCAATTTCCTCAATAATTTCCAATCCAATTTATGAAGATCATTAACGTCGATATTACCGATTCCAATTTGTATCTCTGTGTGTATATATGTAGGTATATATATAAAGAACAACTTTCATTTTTTTTCCGCAACGCATAGTTTCATAAACCGCCTTATTTTTAAACATCTTCAAACACCTCGCAATTAAAAACTATAAATAAATTATCTTGCAGTTGCAGCCTCACCTCGATTTAATTTATTATTTCGCTAACACGACGAACTTTTCTTCTTGTAATACCTGCATACATAAGTGATAAATAATCTACGGAGATTACAATCTAATGCGATAATTAACACCTAATTACACAACATATATCACACTTTATGAGGCCAGAATTAAAATGGTATTAGAGCCGACACAAGGATTATTTTCGTATTTATCAAAGGCAGGATCCGATTAGTCTTTTTAACTCTAATGGATTTACCAGTATAATACAGCAGAAATTAATAACCAAGGTAAATAATAGACATTTCTAAATTGCAAGTTTCATAAATGGTTATGGAGTTTAAAACTTATTGTTTGTTATTATTATATTCTAATTTGCTTGAAATGTCAAGCTGCTTTTCTCCCCAGTGTGGCAGTGTCTCACTAGAATTATGTTTTCGATCGTGCTAATCAAATCATGTAAAGGAAAAATCTGTAGATCCTGCTTGATAAGGAAACTTGGTCATTTACCACCACAACGTGTCCTGAAAGATAAGCAATGTAAATGAGGTAGAACAGAGCTCTAAAAAGTTTTGCTAATATTGGCAGAATTTGTCCTACGAGGGAGCGTTTTTATATTCGCGGAATGAGGGATAAGGGGTGGAAATAAAAAAACCAAATTATTTTTCTTTTTTAATATATTCACCTGCAAGACGGATACATTTTTCACATTGATTTCTCTTTATCTGCAAAATACGCCGAAACTGCCTCCTTGACTTCATCATCGGCAGTAAATTTTTTACCTAACAGCTCTTGTTTCACTTTCGGAAACTGGTAATAATCACTCGGGGCCAGGTCTGGGCTGTAGGGTGGGTGATTTACAATTTCGAAGCTCACCTTATGCTGGGCAGCTAACGCAACGCGGCTCTTGTGGATGGGTGCGTTGTCGTGCAAAATCAGCACACCTTTCGTCAATTTTCCCCGTCTTTTCTCTTTAATGGCTTCTTTTAGTCGCTCTAATATTAAAGCGTAATATTCTCCGGTTATAGAAACACCTTTATCTTTATAATCAATCAACAATATTCCTTCCGAGTCCCAAAACACCGTCGCCATGAGGTTCCCAGCTGATTGTGACACTTTAAATTTCTTGGGAGGTGCTGTGCCCTTTTTATGCCACTGCATGGAGTCTTGTTTGGACTCAGGTTCATAATGATGAACCCGATGAACAATTAGACTCAATACACCATCCTTGTCTTCATTACAGAGGTCCAAAAATGCACGCGAACACTCTACGCGCTGTTGTTTTTGCGGCGGCCGGCGTGAGCATTCTCGGCATCCATCTTGCGCTGACCTTAGACATGCCGAGATGATCGTGTAGGATTTTAAAAATTGTTGTATCGGATACTCCAACCATTTCTGCGAGTTGTTTCTTCTTTAGTCGAGCATCTTCGAGTACAATTTTTTCAACTTTTTGGATCACCTCAATGCTCCTGCCCGGCCTCGGGTCGTCTTCAAGGGATTCCCTTCCTTGTTTAAATAAACTATGCCAAGTTTAAAAAGTTTTGGACCGGAATCGTAGACAGTTCAGCGATACCTTTACCCTCTTCGGACCCAAGCAACTACTAAGCAAGTCTTAATGAGCAAGAAACCCCTAATAATTTTTTTTGTAAAATTTTAAATTTTTCCAAATATTTCCAAAAACCATATTTGATAACTTGGGCCTCTATCAACACCAAATAAAATTCTGAAAGAATTTATTTAATGAATGCTTACAATAAAAAGCAATTTCGTCCAACTGACTCTGTTGATCAGTTGGACAAAAATTTTACACGCTCTACAGCATACAAACGTCAGATTTTTACAACCAGGATTTCTACACTTTTCTTCTTCGTTTTTGATCTCAGTCAGGTGACTAGTCTTCGAAGATGCAAATTGTTTGTCTGGCATATATTGTGGTTTTCTGGCCTTTTTTGGAGAATTTGTTGACTGTGTTCTTAGTCATTTTCTGTACTTACTTCCTCAAGCTGCACTAGAAGACGTGTGCCCACCTCAAACTTGAAATCTAAGTAATCCATAATGTCCTTTTACTGAAAACTTTACTGTTCGGCATCTATTCTACACTGTAACCATGCAGTCGCCACAGCAAAATGGTAGATGGCTTATATTGTCCACGTATTTGTTTTATATCTCATTGGATTCTTTCCAATAACACGATTTAAGAAATCTATTTCACCCATGTTAGCAAATATATTCTGAATATGGTTTACTCCACCGTCTATATTTGGTTTCAGGTTGGGAATCTTCAACTGAGGAAAGTAAATATTCTGGTCTGGTATCAAACCATTTCACACCAACGACCTTTGAGTCTTCTCTAACCATCTGTTCATAAGTACCACAACCCGATTTTTTCATATGATTGTCAGATGTAAACTTGACTTTCTTTGGAATTCTAAATTTCAGTGTTCCAGTCTACCCGAAAGATCTTACTAAGAAAGTATCAATCAAACCGATTGAGGTAAAATATCTGTCGGTAAAAATTACAGCTCCATGTTGTAAACTGTCAAACAGTTTGAGGAGAAATCTTCCACCTACATCTAATTTTTTTGGGGTTGCAATCACTACTCTACTGAAGTTTTCTTTCCTTCGTACAGCTGAAAATCGGAGTACAGTTCACAACATTTTTAAGCCTAGAGGATTTGGCTTTTTTTAACATACTGCCTTGTTGATACTTCTCGGGTTTTCACGACAGGCTTTTTGAATTTTGTCAAGCATTGGTCTGATTTTCCAAAACTTACCTAAATTTCTGGTTTCTTTAGACACAGCATTATCGTCAACAACTTTCAGTCATGGTCGTAATTGAAAATAACGATTCCTAGACATGTTGTCAGGTACAATTGGTATTTTCGTTTAGCGAACCCAATACATTCTGATCCGAGGCAAGATTGAACAGACAAAAAATTTGTTTATTTGCTAATTTCATGAGCAGAAGTATCTAAAGACTTACCAGAAGTCTGCACCTCTCTCATGTTAGTGAACAATGCCACTTTACTCAAAAAAATCAGCATGCAAAGATTTGCTAAAATATTCGAAAGGTTCTAAACAAACATCGTCGCTGTTAATTTTTATCTGAGTATAGGTAATTATTTATTGACAGACCAGATGGTCGTAACCTAAATGAAGAATTCTAATTCTTTTTCTCATTAGGAACCAAGTTGATCAAAGGCTCATCGGCAGATAAGTGAGTTTCTTCAGTGTCGTCATCTTCATTAACATTTTGAATTAAATCTTCATCGATATCCGAATCATCTACGTTTAAATTAGCCGTTATCTCTCTAAGCTCTTTCTGAGTGAGGTACCCTAACACGAAAAGTAACTTCTCATGTCGATCTTGAGCGATACCTGTGAAGTGGTAACGCTTGGAAAGTCAGGACGCCCTTGAGTCCGAAGAGATTACGACAACTTCAGCAAAGCCTCCTTTTAATCTTCCTTAATTCTGTAGTATATTTTACTGAAGCTAGAGTCTTGTCCTCAATAAGTTTAGCCCTCTTCGTGGATGTTCATTCTTTTGTAGCGTGCATCCTCAATATATTTAGTTTCTTCTCTCTTGGCAAGATCGCTTATTTGCAAAATCTAACTTAATAGATAATAAATGATAGAATTTTGGTTGCTGTCTTCCAAAACTGAAGGAGTTAATTATGCAAAGGATGGCGCTTCCAGTATTTAGAGTTGTCAGCACATAAATATGATCAGCAAATTTTCAATTCGGACGATTCCTTAAGAGGTAAAGATTACCAATCAAAGTTAAATTAGTGGTGCAGACGAAATATCACTAGAAGACCTAGGAAATGATAATCCTTATTCTTCTGAAGGTTAAGCTTACTTTAAAGACAACCCACGTACCATCAAGCGAGTCTAATTTAGACTAATCTAGGAATTGCAGCTAATTTTTCTTTTAATTTCGTATCCGGCCATGGTCGAATTTGTTAAACAAAAGTGGCGAAATGAAGCGTAAGAGAATCACCATGTGCCAACCAATATCGTAGAACTGCTTAATCGTACACGGACATTTAATAGAATGTGACAAATTTTTGGCGACCAACATGACTCACATTCGGCACAAAATTAATTGAAAAATTTCAGCTCAACCACAATCTGTAACAGATCTTACATTTTTGGAAAAGTAATTGATTAAATTATTCTTGATTGTTTAATTAATGTACACAGCTATTCTTAAGGATTACCAAGATAATACCTGGCGCCCAAAGTTACATCACAAAATGTACAATAGAGAAACAAAATTTTGGTCTAATCCATATATAAAACTTAACCTTTCAAAGCCAAGGAAATCCATGATCACAATTACACACGATCTTAAGAAGATGAACATTATAAAAGAGTACAATAATGCAATTTTTCCCAAACGCCAATTAACTCCACTTCGGGACGGCATATTTTTATAAAAAAATATGTTTAATTAATTGGCGTTTGGGAAAAATTGCATTATTGTATTTACTTACGCCAGGAAATAATACACTTCGGTGTCAAAAATTATAAAAGAGTGTTAAGATACTTCCTGGCGCCCAACAGAGGGGGGTGACGCGAGGCAGTTTTGGATAAACCTCCTAGAGATTTCTCAAATTTATTTCTAGACCATAGTGAAAAGTTGGAACAGTGTGTATACTGGTTAATACATGGTACTCTTAATTTTTCAATTTTTTAAGAGGAAGAAAAGACAACAACATTTAATACAACTATCGTGTCTTGTTTGGGATGTTTGTTAAACCTCATTATATAACTTTAGATTGGCAGTAGCATCAACTCATCTATTTTAATATTCATAAATAACCTGTTCAATTATTTTTTTAAAAGAATATTGTTCGTGACCGCTAAAGGGGACCCTGGTCAACAGAACGTTAGCGAAACAGTGCATCACATCAAGTAAAACGCACCATCTGGCGGTAAACGAACTCCGAAGCCTGTTGAGGAGCTTATCAGCTTTCCTACGAAGATTGACGCTTTACAAGACCTGGTTAACGTCGGACACGTTTCGGAATAATTATTCATTTGTTTCGCGTCGCTAGCGATAGAGAAAGATGACGGTCGGATCCCGTTATTCGGATGTTTCGATATATAAACGCGATTAAATTTTGAATATTGTAGCATCGAAATTTCATTAAAATCCGTATAAAAGATCTAAACACGATATCATCATCATCATCAAGTGTTACGACAATTTTAATGACTGTGTTTCCACTTCCTATTCACGCTATAGAGTTCTAACCTAGTTTCTTTGGTCGAAGTTAGATAATGAGCGTCTGTAATAAGACAAATTATTTACAAATCTGTCGAAGTAGGAACAACACCCATTACAGGCAACGGTATATACCAGAAGACGACTATCCTACGACACTATAATTTGCATTCGACCACCCAGTCTGACTGGCGTCCATTGGGACTAATTGGAAATGTGATGTGGCGACAAACCGAGCAGTAGCACCTTTAAACTCTTAAGGAGGAAAAGATCAAGTAGTCGCGATTAACCGTTCCTACTAATTAACTTCAGAATACACGTTGCTAATTTAGTACTAACGATTAAAACTATTATCTACTGGGTGTTTTAATATTTTTTTATTTAAAAATTAATATCAGTACCTACGTATGTATAAAGAAGATTTCTGCAAAATCAGAACGACCGGCAATATTTAATCAGACTTCCTGGTCTCCCGTTGTGAAAAAAAATCCGGTGCCGCACTTGGCGACCGTAACTGGATCGCGTTCGAGACATCCTGTTCGGACTGGGCACCGGAATAGCGGTCACACATGTAACACTACGTTGTAAACAACGGTTCTGTTCGCGCGTACTTTACAACTCCTATCCAGTACTCGGAGATTATAATCTAGAATTGCGGAAGTAAGATAACGAGATGCGCCTCGAGGATGTTTAGTTTGCTCCTTTTAAGGAATTTTCATTTATACGAACGTCCGTACGTCGTGTAGTATGTTCAGTTTCAATCTTAAATAATGTTTTAAATATTAATCCATCGTTTAATCTTTTTATGGTATTAATATAGAATTAATTAAAAAACGAGAGTTACACATCTCTATCTAGCAAGTCTAGTCGATAGGAAACAAGTGGTACAGAAAGGTGTACGCAATTATGATTGTGGGAAGGAAACGGCCGGTAGTCATTGAGAAAATTACAGAAGAAATATCTGTGGTAGTGTCTAGATATTTTTTTTTCTACCATGCTCTTTCGTTAAATGTTAAATCCGGAGTACATTTCAATAAATTCCACTGTAGTGTAGGCCGTACGCTCTTTAGGGCATAAAAATTCCTCTATTGTCAATAATTTAGAATCTTTCTAAAATATTACGTTTGTCCGATTTGTTTTCTTGTTTGTATTGCATAACAGTGTATAATATAGTACGGAGTATAATATTTGGTATTAAAGATCTCATCTTGTACTGTATTGGTAAAGCTTTTGGTCTGCGACTTCAGCGGTAGCCTGAAATTAACAGAAAAAGGTGCATACGTTTGAAATTGAATTTTAAATATTTAGAGAGAGAAATACTGCATACATTAATTTGGTAAACTGTTGTTTCAGTAGTGTTTGGTTGAAATTAGTCCTTGATCTTTGTTATTGTTTGCCTTATTTCAATGGGGTTTCTTATTGCGCCCAGGAATGTCTGAAAAACCGCTACATGTGTCTTCAGAGATAGTCAGACAGACAACATTTACCTTTGAGTCTAAGTTAACGTGGAACTGTTTGCTTCACGGAGGTTGTGGGACACCTCATCAACACACCAAAACTAACACAATCAAAATCGTTCATTACTTTATTCAGTCAGTAAGGCGAGATCCTTGATGGACTGTAATAGTAGAGATCTCAGAGCACCATCAGGGCGTTATTGACAGCTCAGTACTTCAAGAAGACGGGCAAAATCAGCAATTATAAATGCCGATTCTGTTCGAAACAGAAATATTACCATCTCGAGCAGCGCATATGGAACTAGCTGATGTTAGAATTATAGCCCCTAAGAAGATACTAAACTTTTTTTAGAAGTTTAGAGATCAATTTGGACTGACAGTATCAATGAAGAGAAGTACTGAATGCCTGATCGATTCAACAATCCAATCTAATCTAATTAGGTATCCGTTTTAGATCTTGGGATAGTGTCAGTCGCTATTTCTTCGTAAGGATAATCCGATATTTTTCTTCCTTAGATTGTTTGATCATTTAGAGTACCTAAGGGATTTTTTTGACATCTTGACGTATTTTTTATCGTATGGTTTTTACACATGTTAGTCAATATAATTGAAGGGATCAGTCCACAATTTAGCGATTTGAGGATAGATGGCAACGAGTGGTACTTTCAGTACAAGAAGTTGTTAAGTCTTGAAAAGTATGCCTGTGCAGTTTTTGAAAAATGGATGACAGTGGTAAGAATAATTTGCAAAAAAATGCTGTATTTATAACTTTACGATACCTATAATAGTGCTTTACATAAATCCGCAAGAAATTTTTGAGGTTATGTAGTAAAACTATCTGTTGTACTCTAGAAAGTAAAGATAAAACTTCTGGCAGCGAATACAATCCGGATGATGATACCCAAACTTCTATTGATGGTGTTTTAGTTGAGAAAGGCTCTGATCCACATCATGTGTCAACTGCAGCCGAGTCCAATATTTTTTGTGTAGTAAAAGGAAAGAAGGGGACCCGAAAACCCAACGTGAGCTACCTAAATGTAGATGTAAATGCAAAGATAAACTCAGCCTTCAGGAACAGCAGACGGCTTCTCAATAGTTTTCTCGTTTGTCAACTCATGCAGAACAAATACTTTATCTACAAGATTGTACGACAAAGAAATCAGTAAAACGATTTCGTCCTCGTAATAAAGAGAATCCTAGGATATGATCAGTATTCTCTTAAAATAAAATAACTGTGGAAACTCAAAGAACTGTAATTTGGTGTCAAAAAGCTTTTTCTAGCTATTCATGGCATATTTCGATTCCAAATAATAACAGAGGTGCACACTCCAATAGACCTAACTGAACACAAACTGAAGTTCTGGATTTGATACGAAAATTTATTGCGGATTTGCCTGTAGGCGACTTCCATTACACTAGATCCGAAAATACTTAGATCCAAATCTGTCTTCATGATAAATTTTTAGAAAAAACATGATAATGACGAATTTAATATTTCTTTTGGGTATCCAAGGAAAGATATTTGCCATGTTTGTTGTGAATTTCTTGTAGACATACAACAGGCTGAAATGGGGTCCAAAAAAGATGCAGTTGAGAAGTTGAAAACAGAAAGAAAGCGATATCTGATGCCGAAAACGAAAAAATGACGATTTATTTCGATTATGAAAAAAATTTGCCGTTGCCCGTCACAAATGTCTAGGATAAATATTACAATAGCCAACTTTGGCTGCACGTATTTGGAATTCACAACTTAAATATACACAAGGCAACTTTATGTAATGTTTTTAATCATATTGAAATACTAAACCCTATACCTGGCCATTCTATGATGCCTATTCACAGAGATTTTGCGGCAATTGATTAAAATTAAAAAAAATACAAACTCCCAAAACTGATGTCGAACTTATAAAGTCGTTCAGGAAGAAAAATCCTTTTGACGTCGTGTTTGTGCAACATAGTCTTCGATATAATGGTGGAGAAATGACTGGAGATCGCATTATTGAAGTACAAAATTTCAAAATTTGGGTTGAGCCATACGTGAGAAGTTCGGTAACAAAGCTATCTAAAATCAGATACTTACATTATTTTTGAAACAGGAAAGCGACCTGCCGCCACGGAAACAATGCCAGGGAAGTGTTCGGAAATGTCATTATACAAAGTTGATATGAATAGAAAAATAAATAATTCCCCGACGTTTCCCTATGGTGAACATTATTTGAAAATAAAACAAAAACAAAATACAATGTATTGGCTGCTCTTCGGTTCTCGGGTTCTCTGCCGTGTAGAAAGGTTGTGGTAATTGATTGTACTTCGATCTTCTTCAGAAGTGAAGTGAGCTGATTTCAGGATGTGTCGCGTAGTTGATCTGATCTCCTCTATTTCTTCTGCTGGTAGCGTTCTGATGGATGTTTCTATGGCGCAGATGATGTCTTCCTTCGGTATCTCTCTTGGAGTGATGGCAAAGTTTAATCCTTTCGCTAGAACTTGTTTCTCTGGCCCTTGAAGAGGTTTTGAAGATAGATTTATTACCACTCGGTCTTTATCCAAGATTAAGCTAGGTGGTCTGGTTTTCTGGTGAAGTTGCGTGAATTTTGCCTTCTGTTTCTTGGTGGCTGCTTCCGCTTGATGTCTGCCCTTGTCAGTAGTTAGGCGATCAATGTGCAAGTGTAGTTCGTATAAACTATTTCCCACCCCTCCCTAAGTAAGGCATCGCTTGCTCTTTGAAGTATTCTTCTGGCACTAGGAGTCATCTTCTGGTCTCTGCATCTGCTGAGAAATGCCAGTTGGCTCAGCAATTTTGACTTCTTTAGTCGTAGATCTTCTAGTCTCTTCGTAAGCGTAAACGTTTCCTTCCCGTAGAGGTGTGTTCATGTAGTGTTCAGGCTTTCACGGCCGCTGTTGATGGCTGCTCTTCGGTTCTCGGGTTCTCTGCCGTGTAGAAAAGTTGTGGTACTTGACGTTTCGATCATCTTGTCGTGATCTTCTTCAGAAGTGAAGTGTACAATGTATTACAAAACTATTAAAATTTGTTGACCCAGAGGCTCAGGAATTTTATAAAAAACCCTTAACTGATGCTCAAAACATTGCTACACCTTCTCGTAAAGATACCGTGCATGACGACGACACTATAGATAGTAACACCGATATTTATGAATAGAGATTTGACTTTTATTCTGATATCTGTTCTTACTGTGTATTACATTATATGTTTTTCGGTATTTAAAACCCAAAAACTGTACTTTAGATTTAATAAAATTATTTTTAGAACAAGAAATTGTTAGAAGTCCATAAAATAAACAAAAAAATATGACAAAAGTTCAGAACATTTTTTTTTAATACAAAGCTATACTCATATCAGCAATAGTAAAGCTTCCAGCTTAAGATAAAACGCCAATCTATTTCATACCTTGATTTGATAATAACTTTTGATGGTGTATTTGGTATAGTCATACCTTCTGTTTCATCACAGTTGTAAATATTGCGAGAGAGATATTTGTGTTGGTTGTACAAATCATAAAGCAAACCGAAAAATTTTTGCTGCTGACAGTTTTTCCAGAAGTTGCAGAAAAATTTCTATTCTATATTTTCTAAAATCTTGGTTTCGAGTAAAATGATAAACAACACGCTTAACGCAATGAACTTGCGGTGGAATCCACCAAGTTCTTTATGGAAAGCAGTGATTACCACTACCATCATTTTTTCGTCCCACAACAGCTGAAAAATCTTCTTTGTCGTAATTAAAAGCCATCGTAAAAAGTAACCACTACCACATATTAAATCTAAATAATCCTTTTATATAAATAACATAATATTTAAAGTAGTATTTTTACCTCATCCCATTTCAGTATCTCAAGAAAGTATTGCGTAAGATTCACACAAAGTAAATTGCTTCTAATTACCGCTGAACAGAAAACACTACTTAATCTAATCCCCTGCCATTTATCCATTGATTAGCCTCCATTATACATTCAGTTGTAATACGATACCGAGATAGAATCTCTCACCGTCTTGTGCCGATCACGAATATTCATCATGACGTGCGCCTGAAAGCTCACATCGCGCTCATTTCCAGGAAGAATGACAATAAAAGTCGATCCGCGTTTAAAATAATCATTAAAAAAAAATCTATCGCTACGATCTTTTCCTGCGTGCGTTCTTCAACGCTAATTGTGTAATTTTTTCCGAACGAATATAATGCTGACCGTCTATAATCCTGCAGGGAACGTGTGCTCATCTCATCTCATCGTATTGTTCGGAGAGAGCACTTTTGTAATCTTTTAAATTTGCATCGCGTTCCCTCTTTTGTAAAGAAACAAATCTAATTAAATTTAATTAATGTAGAGGTCGCTGCTGGTCATCTCACCGATGCTATTGATAGAAATAGGAATTATTGGACTCGACTACAACAGTAGAGATGGCAATACTTAATAATAGAATACGTGTTCTAGAACCGCGGGAGCTTACTCGGAATTATTATTATTTTCCTTTAGATAAAAACTAGATTGAATGTGTGCAACCTGTCGGTACACGATTAGGAAACGGGTTCTTACAGGTTAATTGAAAAATTCGTCCAGGATGTCCAATACATATCGCCATAACTGTATTCACAATCTGGAAAAAAATAAATAGTCGCGTTTGCTCTATTTCGTGCCAAACGTCGCAGCACACTTGAAATATTCGTTACCGGAGGCAAAGAAAGTCCACGCCACGGACTTAGGCGGATGGTCCGCTCGTAGAGAACGGTTATTCCAGATATGTATATATATGTATACACACAGTACTGCATCACACTGTAATTACGTGATAAAGTGCGTTTTCGAGACGGGAGATCTGTACATAGACGCGCACCACAGGCGAGGTAATAATGACATTTGATACACTTATTTACGATACGATTGGCACACGTTGTCTTCGGGCGTTATGTAAAACGTTGTGTTGAAGCGAAGAGTTTGAATAATAAAAAAAAAAGACGAACCGACGAAGCTGGGGAAATTAAAATCTAATGTAGTGTTGAAGTATTTAAAGAGGTAATTTGTTAAACGTTTATCGCAATGGAGAGCTGACGATGTCGATGATGAAAGTGTGAGTTGGTATTTTCATTGCGAGAAGTTATTTTAAAATTATTCGATTACAAGTATTTTAATTTATAAATTCTTCTGATAATTTAATTCAATTTAATTCTTGTAGTTTCTAAACCTATATACCCCAAATAATCAGCACAAAAATATTCTTCTAGTCTTCTACACCTTTTTCTAACAGAATGGACTATAAGTTCAAATAACTCCAAGATAACGCAAATGAAAACGAAATAATATAAAAAAAGTTTATTATACCAATATTGCAGTCCCTCATCGACGCAATCACATCGATCATCATCTTCAGCATTGATTTTATTAGTCTCTCCAGCCTCCTCTGTACTAATAAATTCCTATACCATTCTAAGTCAGGGGCGGTCCTTCCATTCTAATCCAAATACCTCATTCATGAGATGAGAAAGACTCTTTTTCTTCTTTTCCGGGATAGTTTTCCTCTTTTACCTCTGTTTAGCTTTGTTTCCTCGATTTTAAATCCTACAATGCTCATGCGAAGTAAGTTTTATTTCAGTCTTGTGTATGCCTCGATTACATCCTTTCTGAATCTGAATTCTTTTAATGTTTGATAATAATAATATCTGTTCAACTTTTCCAAAACACCTATCGGCAACAGTCATTTAACTGTGTCCTCGCACTGGGAACGTTATTATGACTTCACTAACGTTTTCTGGCGGTTTGAACCAACTTCTGTTGAGCCTTTACCAGCCATATCTTCCGTCCAAACATAGAAAGTTGGATTCCGTGAGGACATGCCCACAAAACAAAATGCGTAATAACTGATTTGATGTGAATAAAAAACATCCCCTATTGTTGTGCGAGGTAAGGGCTGTACTTGTTGCAGATCGGCTCTCTGGAAATTCTTTTGCTCATAAAGTCACTCGCCCTTTTTCGGTGGACATCATACTCAACTAACAGCTGTTTCTTTCGTATTATTGTATTATTTTCCATTTTGTATTGTTCTTTCAGTCTGGTACAGTTTCCACAAACATCAGATGCAGGTGATGAGAAGCCGATGTTAAATTCACTAACAAAAATAGGTATTTCTAAACATGAAAAGGGAGACCCAATTTTTTGGTAAGTTTTGCTGATTATAAATTTTTTGTAATCTTGTCATGGATAAATCGGCACTTCTCGGTATATTCTTTTCGATTTTTGTCGATTGTAGCAGTTTTATTGGACACGCGATCACCTCCTCTTTCCTCGCTTGGTATTTCACCCTGAAGAAGCACTTTGGCAACAGTGTTTGTTCTATTTAGTTTAGTAATCCCCAAAACGGCTGTAAAAATTTTTGGACACACTCTAATACTTTTACCACTTCTATTTTTGAAAAAGTAGGAAAGAGTAATCTGTTTATGTGCTATTGGATCCTGGTTCCTCTTACGACGAATGGGCTATGCAGATAACATGTGGCATAATCGGACGTTTTGATTTACTTTATTGGCATCTGAATAAAAACGCTCTCGTATAGGACGTAGTTCTCGCGATTTTAACGCGAGGCATTTATAACTGCTTCCATTGTGTTGGCAAGGGCGAATAAAATTTAGCAGCGCTGAATCTGGGTCGCCATGCCTGCTAAAAATATGTAAAAATTAAAAAAACATACCTCTGACACAACTTAAGGAAAATTACTTTTCAGCTTTCCTGATATTGCGCATTGATTCTCTCTTCTTACGTCTTCTACTGCCTTGATTTCCCTCTTCAATAGCAATGTCATTGAAGTCCATGATTAATTTTAGAAACTACACTAACAATACTCGAAAACTAAATAAAAACATTAATGAAATCCCCGAAACTGTTAACCTAAAAGCAAGGCCCCTCATTAGCTGGAGCCATTTCCCAAGGTCAAAATTTTTATATTCGCATATTCCTAAATCTATTGAAGATAGCCGCGTTTGCTACAAACACGTGGATTTGACCGGTTATGCTCGAATAGTCGCTTTTGCACAAATGCTTCTCAATTATGATATCAAAAGAGTGTTTTCTGAAGAAGAAGAAATAGAATCCTAGTTTAAAGGATGGAATGACGTATTTCATGAGCCCCCATCCAGACTCGACAGCAAGCTCAAGCAGAGCTATTACTTTCAATAGAATTAACGTAAATGTATCGAAGAGATGGTCCAATACTTCCAGAATAAATTTGAAATCCTCACGAAACCTGTTGTCTCAACTGTTGGCATTGCCCTAACAGTTCAGACTTCAGCAAGAATTATTGCATCACTAGATGGCAAACAATATAAAGATTAGCTGATTCATATCCTATCAGATAGCCAGGTGGTTTTAAAGGCTTGTGAGATAATCTCGAAACTAGCTTGGGATTGCATGGAAAACCTAAAAACCCTGGACATACACAACAAAATTACGTTGGCGTGAGTTTTGGGGTAATAGCAAACAAGCTGGCAAGAAAGGGTTCTGAAACAAAATTCTCTGGACCTGAATCGGATCTGGCGATAACCAAAACTGCGATTGGTGATGCAGTGACTGAATGGATCACAAAATCTATTTGTAGACTATGCTATAAAGAGGAGGAAACAACCTAGCACGTTATCTTTGAATGCCTTGCATTGAAACGACGCAGATGGAGACTGAGGATTTACCACACAAGCTACTAAACCTAGTTAAAGGAACTAACCTGTTTATGTGAAGAAATTCTTTAGGCACGGAATAATACAATAGGCCCATAGGTTGCAGTGTTAAGAAGACGATGGAAAAAACCCTGACTCGTGCTTAGTGGTAAAACGAACAAACAACACACTAAGGAGTGGACATCTTGTGATAATTTTAGCAACAATTATTTCATAAAATCCCTTAAACTTGCATGCTTTCATGCTGTTTACGGACTAATCATGAAAACCATCTGAGTAGTTGCGGTTGTGGTAACGCTTCTACCACTTTGCTTCCATGTAGTACAAACCCTAGATGTTTATGACATTTTCAAAACTTTTTCTAACCAACATGTTGGTATTCCATCACACAAGGAAGACATTTTTTTTAATATTAATGGTCTATCAGGGGCGGTGGGACAAGCTTGTTCATGAGATGTCATTCCTAATACTGTCATCAAAAGGTTTTAAATCTACCTCTGACAAAAACATTTTTTTCTGATGACGATTTCCTCTTAATATCCTGATAATAATGATGCCTTAAGTTTACCTAATTCCTCTACAATGCTCATTACAATTCAAACTCTTCATGGCAAAAAATTTGTCTTTTCCCTAAGGACGTTTAACCACTTCTAAAAGCTTCGCTAAGAAATTTGGCCAAACAATTCTTGCAGTGGATACTTCAAACAAGTTCGAAATTAAGCTGATCAAGCAATAAAAATAAAAATGAAATAAAAAAGGCTGTATAAGCTCTGTCATCTGATGAAAAAAATGAAACTGAAGGTACCCTATCTGTAGTAGAATCAGATGACGAAGATAGTAATGATGCGGCTTTGACTGGAATTGTGTACTCTAACATTGAAAAGTACAAGACGATCCCAAGGTAGGTACACAAACAAAAATAAATAATGGTATTATTCTCATTATTATAATTGTATATTTAAAAAAAATTATCCTCCATTAAGATAGAGTGTATCGTATGATGAGGATATGACCATTGTAAATACAAAGAATGAACATTGGTTTTAAAACGTGAAGCCTGAGGTATATCCTTATAATTCTATCATTGACTTAATCGATCGCTTTATCGCGCCCTAAGGAATTATTTCTATAAACGTAAAGACTTATTCTATCGTATTGTTTATAGATTTTTTTACAGAGGTTAGAGGTCTTCCATCTTTCGAGGTTAAACGATTTTATTTTATTATTCTAATCGCGGAGAAATGTGACACAAGTTTATTTCGAGCGAGTTCGATCATCGCTTTAATTCGTCGTGATCAGATCATTACCTCAATTTAAACATTTCATGAGCGTGTAATTATCCCCCTCCTCCTCCTAAATAACTATTGAGACTTCGGTTTTTTAAAACACCTGCAAGAAAGCTATAAGTCTATACCTACCTAAAAAAAAAAGACATCAATGTTGTATACGTATGAAGAGACTCGATATGTTAGATCTGGCGAAACAAGATGTTAATGTGTGAAAAAATTTCCTGTACTAGACATATCCGATATTCGATATATACCTTTCACTTTTTTCTCCATTAATATCATCCTAACCGATGTTAATAATCACATTAGGATCTCTTCGTCGTGATGAATATCGAAGAGATGATTTGATGTGCGTTAATTTGGTACTAATTACTCTAAATTATTGGTCGATTCCTCTTCGCTGTACTACCTATGATTGACGCTTATTTTTCGAAATGGTTTCCTGTTGGTTTTTATATAATCTGTCGTTATTAATATTACCTTCACTTTAATAGCTCTTAGTATGATCACCCTGTATATTGTGACGAACGCACATACCTCAATCGTAAATAAATGCTCTCAACTTGATACAAGTTCTCACATCGTTTCTAGCTTAATTTAACGTATAAATGTATTTTGATGAAGACGTTAGCGTTGTAAATTGTCTGCTAACAGTAGAGTTACTGTTCACATGCCGTTTTGGAAAGCTTGCTGTTGATGGGGAATTTAAAATTGTTTTCTTGTTTTATTGTGGGGAATTAAAGGAAGGAAAACGTGTGAGCGCTATTAAAGAATGTTGTAATCTACTTTAATCCACCATTACCATTCTTCTAATATTTTCACGTTTTATTGCAGACCACACTCCACAAAATATCGGTCGTAATTATCCGCAATGGATGTCAATAATGTTAGTCTGATTATACCATCTCGTCTTAGTCTCGTCAAATCTTCCATATTTCTTTCTCTGATATCGTATTAAACGGCTTTTCTAGACCTAAGACTGCAAAATATAATGCGGTGCCTCTTAATCTGATTTCTTCAATCATTCTCTTCCTAAGCTTTCTCCTGCCCACCTCCCGGCATTTTTCCAATTATGCTTCTATTACATTTCCTGGTTTTTCTCGAAAACACGTTTTGGATACAACACTGAGCAATGTGATGTGACTGCAAAAGTCCTCGTTCACAAATCGGGGCGAAGATTTTCCGAAATTTGAAATTTGGAGAGATGGAGAACTCGATGGCTAAACCATCAGCTTCAGGAGCTCCACGTCCATCTTCTAAGCCAAAATAATTGCCATCCAGGTCTGTGTAGAGGGCATTCTAAACTTCCCCCGGATAGATGTTGCGGTAGAAATTTTAATTGACAGCCATCAGGCTATTATTAGACAACTGCAGGTTGTCAGGTTCTGATTGACAGTCGTAGGAAGCTCGAAAAATTGTCGGAACATCACAGTATTCAGCTGAGATGGTTGCCAAACCACTTTGAAATCAGAGGTAATGAAACAGTTGACAAATTAGGAGGACGTGCTAGCGAACGGCCATTCATAGATCTAAAATCGACGTTCAAAGCTTCATCATCAAACATCAAAGCTTTTGTCAGATCTGGTACCGTTCCTACTGGAATGTGAGATACTGTAGAACACTCTGGATCCACCTAAACAGGGAAAGACTTCGCAAGGCAGTCTTTATGAGTGGGTATGAGTGCCCAACAGGGGGATATACGTTGAGGTCGATCGATTAGATGATTCCATAGTTCAATCAACTTTGGTCTGGGTCTCCAGCCACACGGGAGTGACGGGAAACGAGGCAGCGGATGAGCTCACCAGACGAGGTTCGTCAAGGCCTTTCATAGGAGCGGCTCCTTCCTTCGGCATTACCAAATCACAAATTAAGAGGTCGATCTACGAATGGTCACAAAACAAGTCCAAGGAATGGTGGGTAAGATCACCACGACAAAGACAGGCTAAGGAGTTTCTAAGGGAACAGAGGCCTAAGTTTACTGAAGACCTACTGAGTAAAGACAGGAAGACTGTCAAAATGATAGTAAGTCTGATGACCGGTCATTGCAGACTGAATAGGCATATGTTTAACGTAGGCTTGGCAGAAAATGCTCTCTGCCGATTCTGTCAAGAGGAAGGCGAAACCCCAGTTCATGTTTTGTGCCACTGTGACCGCCTAGCGAGGACAAGATTTTTAGTAATGAACAGCCAACGGCTACACAAAAGAGCCGCTCTCAAAAATAATAAGTCTGATTAAGAAGGCGAAACTAGAGAGCGTTCTCTAAGGTAAAGGGGATCACAATAGACCTGTAAAGGTCGCGGTGAAACAGGCTCGCATGCCACCTCACTCCTAACCTAACCTAACCTAGTTCAATCAATTAACCTTTGAGAAGGTTGCGAATTCCTTTGTTTGGGTGCAACCTGGTTGAGAGGACTAAAAGAGGTGTGGGGGCACAATAGGTCTCAGTAGTAGTTGGTGTGAGATCATCAAAAGAGCAAGAGCCGAAATTAACTCCATTACAGTAAACTCATATTTTGACGAACTAGAAAAAGTCTCGAGAGGATCGAATCCCATCTGATTAGACTCGTCGAAAGCTAGTCACTCAGTAATGTTTGCTGGCAGTGCTACAAGAGATTTATTGCCTGTTTATATAGTATATAAAGCAGAGCATCTATATTCCACTTGGACAAGAGGAGGGCCACCCGAAGTCCGGTTGGTTCAATGAAACAGTGTTTGAAGATTGGTTTTTAAACGTTACATTAAAGTATTTTAAAAACTTTCCAGTAGAACAACTAAAGGCCTTCATTGGATATAATCTTGCTAGACTCATGTTTGTCAACCGTTAGATGTCGCTTATTTCAAACCACTTAAATCGACATGACAACTTGATGAAAATGGTAAAACCTGTCAGAATCTTCAAGCTGGTTTTAGGGGACGTGGAATTTATCTGATTGACCGAAATATGGTCTTGAAAAGACTTCCATCCGATGGAAACTTTGCACCTGCTTAACCAGACAATGCTATAATCGATAATGCCTTTAAAATATTATTGAAGAATTTTCACAGCAGTGAAACTGAGTCGAAATTTCGAAAATTCCCAGCGTAACGAACATGGAAGAAACAGAGGAAGTTCAAGGCCAAGAGAATCAAGAAAAACCTACAGCATCAGCGTCAAAAGGTCCACAATCCAAAGAGAAACGAAAAATTTTCTTTCTTGATCAGATTGTGTTAGGTTTTGTCTTTCTAATACAGTTATATAATTTCATCCAATCCAAGGAAATCGTTCTTTTGCTTTATACAATAAAAATTGTATTCAATAAAAATTAAAGTTTAAAACCTATACAGTTGCACAGATACATAAGAGATTGCGTAATTTGTTGTAATAAAAAAGAGGAGAAATAAACCGCACAGTTCACGAATGTGATCTAGAATTGCGTAACGACCGAGGAAGAAAATGAATTTTTTATTTGTGTTCAATCGTATTACACTCCTCTGATATAAAGACCAGGAAGCTAAAGCGTTGTCGAGTACCTCGTCGGACTGAACCTAACCCCAAGCGTACATTAAAACGCGAGCATTATAACAAATATATGCTTGATTATATACGCATCGTCCAGATGTAATTATTCCATCTTCTTTTTATGGTAAAATCACTATTCTGCTCGAATATATATTCCTATAGATAGTCGGTATATTAGTAAGAAATGTTACGCACTTCTTAATTAGAATGTATAGGAACTGAAATTAAGGATCGAGGTAAAAAAAAATCCCATCTAGGAGCGTAAATATGTATAATTGAAAGCGTTTTCTCCTCGAGTTTATCGTCCATCTTTCGAGATCCGACTGTATACGTAAGAATGTTAATGTTTTTAGAATTTTTTTGCCTGTATCACCACAGCCTTACGACAAGCACGTTCTATCTACGAAATTAATGGGAGTTACGTTGAACTAGATCGCACTTAATAGAAATGCGACCGTAACAACGAGTCAAGGCATCTTTCTCTTGTAGATGTGAGGCGGAAAAAAGAATTGCATCGCATCTGTATAAATAGATATAAATACGAGACACCTTCATGATGAGAATATTAATGAAATAGAAAATGAGCTCGTTGTACATAATTAGTAACTTATTTTGTTTTAAATCTTTTGTTAAATAAAAAAATTCTGATGGCCGAATTACAACTTAATTAAACAACAAAAACCAGTCATAAACATCTTTATTTCTCTGATGATTTCCACTATACGATGCTTGCAGCATTGGGATGAAGAACATTCCGAAATTAAAGTCCAACAGTAGTCAGCAAGCATCTCGCTATTCCACTTGCCCTGATAGCGTTTTTCAATTGTGGAAATATCCTTAAGGAATCTTTCCCCATCACCCCCGTCACTAACATCTCCAAGATTCGGGGGAAAGAAGTTCAGGTGCGAATGCAAGAAATGTATTTTAAGACTCATATTACAGCCTAATGCATTGCATGGTAAATTCTAACAAGTTCACCACCTAAACAATTTCCTCGTAACCCCTAAGAAAGTCTTTGTCACACTTTTAAATGCATCCCAAGCAGTCCGTTCTAAATCGCTCAAGAGTACGTCAAATTCTCGATCCTCTTATAACAGATTAATCAGGGGTCCTATAAAAACCCCCTCTTTAAGTTTTGCCTCAGATATATTAGGAAATTTTTGTTTAAGGTATCAAAATCCTGGTCCCTCTTTGTCCAATGCTTTGAGGAAATTCGTCATCAGACCTAATTTTATGTGTAATAGCAGTAAAAGTATTTTATGAGGCTCCACCAACGCGTATATTGTATTCTGGTTGGCCATTGCTTAACAGTATAGTGCAAATTTCTCGCTCGATTATCCCATTCACAAAGGAAACAGCAATACTTTGTGAATCCAAGTTGTAGACCTTCTCCGCCATATATCAAACTAGCTCTCCTGTTTCTATTGATTGCAGTCAAGTGGATCGGATACCCTTTATGTTGTCCAATGTTACCGAGGATGAATTGATCGGAAGATCCTGAAGATTTTACCTCCGGTGACGATTTAATTCCAAGTGTAATGGTGCTTGGAATGCTTTGGCTAAACCTTTAGCCACTATTATCAATTTGTCAATTAAAACTGCGGACTTTCCTTCACGTCGGCAACGGACGCGAATTAGTCCCATTTTTAAGAAGGATGACAGAACCAGATTGGAAAATTACATGTAATATATTCTAGTATATACTTTAACACAAGACCTTTTGTTTCATCTTACCAGCATGGTTTTATTCGTGGACGATCAATGGTAACTAATTTGGTTTCCCTGACACAAGCAATCTCTCAAGAGTTGGATAATCGAGGTCAAGTCGACGAAATCTACACTGACTTCAGTCGTGCTTTTGATACAATAAATCATCTTTACTTAAACTGTAGGAGACGTGTCAATATTATCATATATTTCCTTCATGTGCACGGCATGACCAACAGGAATGGAGGGGTAGATGTTTCCTATATATAGGAGGGACAGCTTTCAAACTCAATTTAGACGCATCTATAAAAAGACGCCATTCTTCCGGTTGGTGTTTGTAATCTAATCTCGCATTAAACCGTCAACATTTTTGCAAAATGAAAGACTTTCTTCAGTTGAAAAATACTGTGACAGTTCTCTCTGGCGATTTCGATATACAGAAATACGCGTACTCGGAGCTAACAACTTCCATCCTTGCGGTCTTGATCCTAATATTTCTATTAATTTCTTGATTTGATTGGTTCTAGAGAAAAAAAGGGAGTGGTTTAACGACTATGACGTACAAATGAAGCCCAAACATGTTAAATCCTGTTCAGACATGCCCGTTAGCATAATAATAACTTGATAGTTTCATTTAACTTTCACATAAAGAAATATCTTTAGACAGACCAGTGTTATTATTGAAAGTTGACCTAAAGATGTAAAAGTGCGATGCCATAGTCTATGTATTCGATAGTACTACTGTATTGTATTGTTGTAAAGGGGTAGTGGAACCCCTGAGCATGAACCACAAATCATTGAAGTTGTAGCTAATTTAGAATGGTTGCATACATTTTCATTAATTAATTTCATCAATCAATTTCTACTTCAGGTTTCACCTATCAAACATTCAATTAGAAATAATGAGTCTGTGGGCTATTTTCACCAATAAAATTGGAAAAAGAAGAAGATTAATTTGTACAACATCCTTTCGAACTGAACATCAATTGCTACGAACGATTAAAACCGTATTAGAGAAATTTATAATAAGGAGGAATCCAGATGTTTCATGCAATTTCCTGTTGTCAAAATATGAAATATTACTCATTATTTTAATTTAATATTTTCGCGGATAATTGGTTAAAACTCATTAGACACGTTAGTAATGATAGTAATAATAATAATACTAAAAAGTACAGTTTATCAAAACAATAATGTCCCCCTCCGACGTAATCGATTAAAATTTTCGAACATCACCTCGTATACATCAACTAGTTCACACACGTCATTATGTGCTGGTCAGTTCGAAGATCCATTTCTCTTTCATCTAAGATATGTACAGGATGCGTAAGAAAGTAGATCGTGCCTGAACGCATGCGATGTCTCTCTTGGCCATCTATAGAGATGCTAGTCTTCCAGTTCGATCGTCGTTTTCACAAAATTAAAATGGACATTCTCCTTTTCGGTATGCGATACTTGTCCATATATACAGGTGGATGTGTCGTACATTCCTCTACGATTTTGCGCGAGTTCCATATCCATAAATACGTTTGATTTAAATAGATGGAATGCCGAGTTAGTTGTTTTTTGTATGTTTTAAAAGATATGGACAAGTTTTGCGGCATTTACGTTTCGCTGGGGTCAAGTACATATATGTATATAAAGAAAATTTTATTTTGTTTATCCTTCATTTTTCAGGAACTTTAAAAATAGGTGGAACTGCAAAAACAAAATCTTTGCTTCCCTTCAAGCCTCAGTCTGTAGAAATGAGGTCCTAAATGGATTGTTGTTGGCAGTCAATAAAGTTAGATTTATCGACACAAAACATTTAATAGTTTTAAATGTTTATTGTGTGCCCGTGTTGTATGTAGTTGGTCAGAACTGTAATTGCCAACGTTTTAAATGATGTTGAAGGTTTCCAGGGTTCGAACCTCTTGAACTGTTCAAACTCTTAAAATCAAAATATGATACTTCTATGGAAACATCTTTCTATAATGTTTCTGATGCCGCAAAGATACCCAACCATGTTTTCTAACAAGAAATGCTTCTAAACAATTTACTGCATTGCTCACGTCATCTGTTTCAATAGCTGGATAAATTCTTTCAAAACGTGTCGGCAAAGACGCCTTATTTTTTTGTTCTTCTATTCTAAAATTAATGTAATAAATATGTATTTGAAAGACAAGAGAATGACTCAAAAAATTTATCCGCATTACTTTGATCAACTTTATACGCGGGCAGCAATGGTTAGGCGACTATCTATCGTTGTGATGGACCAATAGGAGTCGGGTTTCAATACTCCGGAAAGACGGAGATATTTTCGTCGGAGAATTGAAGTCCGATCGACTTACCATTCGCTGTTGGAAGCAAAGTGATTAACAGGGCAGCATTATAGAAGGTGGAAGCTTTCGGGGTCGCTGCAATTAAACAGCCACCACACACAGAAAGAGAAGAAACTCCTAAAGAGGTCTACAGACGATACTGTAGTCGATTTGACGGTCCACGTATGGAGGAAAAATAATGACTGAGTTTTTACGTTTTTATTTTCAACTTGTAGACTTCTTAAAAGACCAAAATGGGGTGGCCTTTTACATATAAAAACAAATTTGGCACCCATGTGTTCTGACACCATTAATAACACCTGTCGTTCGGTATTTTCTTTTCTCAAATTCAATACCCAAGGGGGTGAATGGGAGGGTGACAAAATTTCTAAAAAAAAAAAATACGATCAAATTCATTTAAAACTTGTTATGAATTAATTATTGAACATTTTTGCAGTATTTTCATTCTACTTAATCGCATACTTTGATTTTCTGCAACTTTCACTTTTTTCGAGATATGACGTCATCGGTAGTTTTTTTTTTAAATAGATCAGCCTGTATATTTTTACATTTTTGGATAAATACATTCTTATAATATATTGGAAAAGGCTATTAACAAGACAATATTGAAAACAAGACAATTTATAATAAATGTTTAAATTGATGACCTTCAGCAGCCTGACAATATCCTAGTCTATCAGTGAAGGACCTTAATGACTTCTGAATTACGTCTTGTCCTATCTCTTGAAAGGCCATCCTAATTCGATCTTCTGACTCTTCGAGCGACTGAGGTTTATTCTTATCAATATTAGGTTTCTAAAGGTCTAAAGGATTTAAATTGAACGATCCCGGCGGACATTACACGTCAATTCCATAATGCGGTGGGGCTCCATCTTGCTGATACCAAATGGCATCTGAGAATAGTACAGGATTTATAGGATGAATCCAATACTGTTATTATTAAATGTAGAATAAAAATAATCCTCTTTTTTTTACAAAAATATTTAATTTGCTCCAGATACATGTTGCGGCAATTAGCCATCACCAGTCTCACTATCGTTTTGACATTTCACATATAAAGACAGTATGGACAATTTACGACAGTAAATATTTCCCATTTTTATGAATCCAAGGACTTTTTTGTTGCCAACTCAGAACAATTCAAAATGATCGCAGTGTATAAATATAATGAAAAAGGTAGGTCCTAGTTCAAGCACATGAAGTTATAGGACCTATTATGTATTTTAACCGATCACCGACAGAGTGATGTGCACTTCTCAAACACTGTACAGATTTGATTATAATCGGCGCGAGCAAAGCTACAGTCAGACAAGCTAGTCTATAATATTGTTCCAACTAACTTGTATTGTATTGCTGGTGGGTCGTTCAGGTTCCAATTAGCTCTCCTAACTGCTCCTCACAGTACCTCAGGATCTCAGGATGGATGACAAGATTTTGATCTGTTCAAGTGTTAAACTCGTTTGTCCCTTTGTCAGCTTAATGCTTCGCACTCAACTGCTTCAGTTCTGAGTTCGCAGAATCGACACCTGACCAACATAATTTGTTCGTCACCTGAGGCAAACCTGGCTTCAGCAAGGGGGGTGGTCAATTTTTATCCACCGTTAGCAAATTATAGCAGAGGCGAATAATTATCGATGGAGTCGCAGATAATTTTTTGCGTTATTTCGTTGTTTCTGAATTCCTACGCGCATTCTCCATCTCTCTATAACGGGACCATAAAATACCGAATTTATTCGAGATTGTAGCATTTTTTTTAACTAAAAATAAAAAAAACTTGAATAATACAGAAACGTTTAAATTATTTACAGCAATAAATTCTAAAACGTCAACCGCACACTCTCCCAGATTAAATAAAATAAGACGGTGTGGCAATTTTCTACACTTCATTTTCATTACATCTAATTACGGTAATTGCATCGGAATGAAAGCATATTGGTCGCTTTTGTCCGAGACGATTTACCGCTGTTTTAGTGACCGTTCCAAGAGTGGAAGAGGAAAGAGAAGAGGCCGGATTGTCACAATGTAAAATGTGTTTAATTTTTTTGTTTCTTGTTCTTTTCGGTATATCTCGTCCTTGTAAGCGAATATAACGGTCTTCACGAATCGACCGCGGAGACAAAACAACTACCAGATGGTACGGGAATGTAAATTATATACAGTTGTAGGTATATATGTAATATTCCCGGTTTTAAGGAAATTTTACACCGTAATCGTTGATTATATATAATTCCGTTTTCTATTGTCAATGTGACCGTGAAATCGTGTTATTTTATTATTGGTACCTGATCTGTGGTAGGTTTACGATTGAAAAATGTTGTGCTTTCATTCAATGTACTCTATTTAAAATGTATTAACCTAAATTTTTTCCTCAAGGATATAGTACGTGCTAGAATAAAATCACTTCCTTCCCATAATTTTTTACGTTTATCGATCGTAATGTCTATATTTATTTTGCAGGCGATAGGATGTAACATCTCCTGTAATTAAATGCATAACTCCGGAGCTCTACAATTACTTATATACTTACTCAATTACTACGTTGACCTTTCCAGTGTTAGTAATCGATAATACTCGAAATTATTGCCTCGCTATTAACGCGTATTTTAAACGTGGAATTGAATAGAATTACATACAACTTCCTGTCGTACAATTTTCTCTCGAATAAAAAAATAAAAATATCTCGAATAATTGCTTGTACGCCTTTTTTAAAGTTCAAAGATATGTTGGTGTTGTGCAATGAGCGGATTTTTTGATGATTTTCTGATTCTGCCTTAATATGGCTCCCATACTTACACCGCCTCGAGATATCAAATCCTAATCTTAAATTCTAATGTTATTACACGATATTACAGCGACCTCGAGTGTCGCTGAACGCAATTTGCAAACATATCCACACCCATATACGGTAAAAACATATCATTACACACTCTACCGGTATCCTTTAGTACTATACAAGCTGAAGAGGAATACCATACTGTATCTGTGCACTTCCTCTTCATAATACAAATTGCGACCCACAGCCTATACCTACTCTTAAGATGGATAGCCTCACCGGGTATTAAAGTAGTAATACAGGCCATTTTTAATGTTAGAACTACACGGTTGGCGAGATGCGGATCTAGTGACCTCTGGCCCCCCGGTACACCTGTAGGTATTTATTATATGAAATAAACCGTTTCAGAAAGCCGACGCGGTCGGAATGAGCTCCGCAAGAATAACAATCTACGAGAATCTGGTTAGTTAATAGGAGGAACAACGGGAATGGTTGAGGTCTTGTCGCTCCTTTTTTTCCTTTTGGGAAATTGACGATTTTTAAGTCGAATTAGACGGTTGCTGTATCCATCTGTGCGTGTCGATCTTAGAGTGTCGTGAATTCTAATTAGTTGTGGACTAGTTTTGTTTCACAATTTTAATCAAATTGACATTAAAAATATGTCAAAATCGCATGCTCAAGCATGGAACCTTACAAGATTATTATTATATATGAATCCATATAAATAAACTAATTACATCAATTGAATATAAAGATATAACATTTACCAATTGTAAACAAACCTTATAAGACTTATTGATGATTCTAATGATTTTTTCAAGGCGTTTTCCGAAGAATTACAGACGAATGAATCACCTTACATTCATCTGCAAGATTATATAAGCCAGATGCACGCTGTTTTATTGCTAATTGCTTATTCGTGTGATACAAAGCAGTATTCAATCGCATATGTGTTCAATGAATAAATTAGCGTTGAAGAAAGTACACCTCATACGTATAGGTACTCTAACGAACTTCTAGTCTTCGGCAATACATTTGGATATATTTCAAGATACTACATACGACAAAATAAAAAGCGTTTATTATTCTGATTTTTTATTCTTGTTTATTATTGTTTATTTATTTTTAACTCTCATCGATCGAAATCTTTTGGATGACCGGGATGGTATCCTTTCATCGACAATTTCAGTTTGAGTTGCACGGAGCCAAATCAGGTGAATATAGTCAAGAATACACATATCACGATGGTTTTGTGCGATGGTGCTTCCTCGTGCAACAAGAATCAACTGCCTGGCTCTCGACAATCCAGTCGAATTCTAGAACTCCCACATAATATTATACGTTCATCGTCTAAACTTCTGAGACGAATTCAACTTGAACCATTAAAAACCATTGACAGTGACAAGGAAGAACTTAATGCACTGCAGTTATCTTATAAAACCCAACTTCACTTAAATGTATTCTTTAATTCAATTCAGGTGATAACATATTCTAAATTATTACAATCAGAGAACAACTCTATAATACAGGGTGTTTCATAATATATGCGCAGGACAAGCTATCACATCCTGGAGTCCTGCACCAATATAGTGACACCATTAACCAATAAAAATTTACTTAAATAGTACAATTTTCTTAATTATCCTCTATATACAAAAGGGGGACCTGCATTATTACTAAGCGGATTTGGAAAAACCTAAGAACTAGAAAGATATAGATTTAATAAAGGGGATTAATTTAGATTTACTTTCTCGTTTAATAAATTGTCTGAATATTTCAATTTGTTCATTTCCATACATTCGAGTAAATCTAATTTTCTACTTTTGTTTTGTACATGAAGAATGTCAAATTTATCATTAAAACAATGGTCGTATTCAATCAAATGATTCGCATAAGCAGAATCGTTGTTTTTATTAGTGTATGCAGAAAAATGATTAGCTATCCCTTTTTTAAAAGTTCTCCCAGTCCCACCTATATATTTTGTTTTATAAAAAGTGCTTGAAGAATGAAGTGTATCCGCATTAACTAAATTTGAAGACCAACAACCACAGTAAGGGAGCCAATAAAGGAAGAATATTACGAATGAAGAAATGGTAAAACTGTAATTGCTATAAATAAACATGACCATATTTTCCTATCCTATCCTGTCCTACCAACAAGTTCCAAGAACAAATTATTAACACCATAACTCAAAGAGCCTGTTTGACACAAGTAATTTGTTTGAAAGACAGAAATTAAGAGTGATGAAGCCACAATTATACTCCCTAAATTAAAGAAAATTACCCGATTAGACCGGTAGTATTATATGTTACAGCCCCAGTGGTTAAAATTGCAAAACACCTTATATTAGATATTATCAATAAGCACCAAACAAGTTTCCAAGTGTTCCACCGTTGTTTGGTGCATGCGTGCTTTTCTACACCTCAGATAAGGTCTTCTGTTAGCTTGGTTGGTCGACCACTACTAGGTCTTCGAGATATTCTGCCCGATTCTCTAAACTTGCCAACAATCTTCTGAATATGAATAAAAACTGTATGGTAGTGATCTGGGAAGTTTGTAAATCTGTCACAAAACTCTTGAATGCACAAAGGAATTGAATACGAGCACTGCCCATCATGATGATGATTGTGTTCATGTTCAAATATTATTGCAATTAATTGCACAATAATAAATTACATGTATTTTTGGTAGCTGTTACACTGTGAGACAGTTACTTTGTAGGGTCCGATAATTGTAACTGTGACGAACGATTAGTTCAACAAAACATTCTTGACAGCTGGCCAATTTAAAAAAAAAAAATTTATTACAAATTATGAATGTTTTAATTATGAAATAGTTTTTCCTATTTGAACAGTTCTCGTCATTTGTTACCGTTTCAATACTTACAATCGATATTTTTGTTTTTCTGGACCTTTTACATGACGTTTATTTAATTCAATTAAGGGTGGGTATATCAATGTGAGGATAAAAGTGTTAGTTAAGTAACTGACAAATATTGCTAACTGGCAGATAAAATTTAACAACTACAATGCTTTATCTTGCAGATAACTTCTATTTAACACTCAATAAACGTTTGATTGTACTCCTCACATTGATAAAGCTACCCTAAGTTGTTTAATTTTTGAGATATTTAGGAAAAGATGTTTTTTTAAATTTTCGCTTTTACTTGTGTTGACAGTTATAACAATGAAAAGACTTTTGAAACTAGTGTCACTGTTAAATATTTCAGACAGCTGCCAAAAAGAAACTATATCAGCTTATTATGAATTATTTTTGACAGTTTTGACATCTACATGTGTTATCATTTTTGACAAGTCTAACGATTATCGAAAAAATTGCAGAAACAAAAATTTCTTCTCAAGATTGACAACTGTATCTGTCAAAATATCGTACTGAACTTCTCAATCAATTACCGTTTGCATTTTGAATTAATGCCACCTTACAAATACATCTGACAGCTGTTAAAATGTTAACGCAGCTATCATTTATAGATTGAACATTTACAGGTGTTAAACAGGTTACCGAAGACGGTTATCGAATTATGAAATCAATTATATTAATTGTTGCAACAGTGTTACTGTCAAGTTATAACTGTTAAGATACTTTTGACATATGTCAAATTTGTTACTAGAGTTGGTCTTGTTTAAATTGGTGTTTTCATTACTAGCACAATTTTTTTGGTAGTTGAAGCTTTAAAAACAAAAGATTCTAACTTTATATAAACCCCTTTATTAAATCTAAAAGATCTATACATCTCATATTTTGTATCTTTCTAAACAAATCCTATAGTATCGTTATTGTTGGTTCTGCATTCATGGTTACCTCTAACTCATTTTTTGGACAAGAAAAAGTTTTTTTTGAAGCATTTACAGATTTTTTTTAGTTAGCTTTAAAGATAGCTTCATTTAAAAGTGATTCTTTAAAAGCTCCTGTTGTGGCATCGACTATACCTTGTAATGATTGTATTAAACATCTCAAACTAGAACTAAGTTTGCATCATCCTAAATTATTCATAGACCATCAATTTTAGTAATTATAACCTCAAATTCAGAACTGTAGCGATTTCACATTTCACAATATCCCTTTCATATAACGAGATGTGTGCTTAATTTAACTTAAGAAAGATGCGTCCGATGGATTTTACACAATAATAATTATAACGATTACTAAATAATTTAAAATTATAAAATATTACATCACGGGATGTGCAATAATAATAATGCTATAACAACCGAAGAATTGATGTATCTATTATCTACTTACATATTTTTCGAAGCGATATTAGCGCTATTAATTCTTGAAATAATCGAGCGTAATTTACTGCTAAAATATGCATTAAATCGTCTGGGAATTAATTGGAAAATAGTATCAATCGATAGCTATCAACGTAGATTCCGGCTTTATATTAAATCTCTCACGAAACGATATAAATAAACTCAATCTTAATCTGTTCTCGTTACACGGGAGATTCATCAACGCGAAGTTAATAAAATCGAGGTGCTAACATCGGACTTTTCATTCATTTTCCAACATTCCGCTTCGAATTAAAACGCATCAATCGCTATCTCGTAAATCTCTCATCTAGAGACTCTCTCGACTATAACAACTCCTCGCGATGATGATGATGATGTGATGGACATAGTCGGCTTCGGTTTGAAGTTAACCGTCTATCTTTCTTTTATATCTTTTCAACTTTATTCGCGTTGGTGATAATTTCATTTTATATATAGCATAGTTTGTTGCTCATCGTTATCGGTACTCAGAGCTCTATACACGATTTTTAATCGGTGTTTAATTGCAGACTGGGTGATTGGTTGTATTACTAACATAAATGAAGACATGTGATTAAACGTAATGTAATGATAAATTGTGTTGTATAATAGATATGCACATCCTAATATGTAAAACATTGTCGAATCTAAAAGTCTTAGGGAAAATAATTGAGAACCCTTTAAGGGACTTCGCTTTAGCAAGAACCAACATGCCTATCAAACTGGAAAATTTTACCAGCGAGTCATCCACAAGCTTGGCAACAAAAAAGTTGTACTAACTACCTTCCTCAACATTGACAGTACCTCTAACAGGGTATATCTGTTCTGTTAACGGAAAAGGAGGTGGATTGACGTCATAATAAGAATCAGAACGTTTGATGACATCTTAAAACCTCTGTACCTCTTTATAGACAATATTATATTTTATACACTATTTTAAACAAACACGTGTTCAGATAAAAAATGTATATTCAATTAGAAGAAGACTGGCACTTAGACTCATCGATAAGTCTTTTAATGTCTGCAGTATAGTTTGATAATACTTTTCTGTATTTACTATAGGCCAGATACATTTTGTACTTGAGACTAATGATTTTAAGGTTAAATCATTTCGAAAAGCAATTACTTCCATTTCTGTTGCAACGATGTCTTCGCCAAAGTTCTGCATAACACAAGTTGCAGACTGTTGGATATCAATTTCCATGAAGTGTGAAACAAGAAATTGTGCTACTAAAGTCATTTCGTTGAAATCCTTAAAACGATTTTTGAAGTTATGTTTCAAGTTAAAAACTATTTCTACATGATATTTACTCTCATAGTGTTCCATTGGATTTTCGGATATGTTTTCGGAAAGAATAGGAAAATGCTTGGCATCGTGGTTGATTAGATTTTGTTCCCAAAACTCAAGCTTTTTGATAAATGCAGAAATTTATTTATTACAGAAATCATATCTGCTAGTTCTTTGTTTCGTCCCTGAAGCTGCAAATGAAGTTCACTTAATTTTTCTGTAATGTCCATGAGGAAGTCAAAATCTCTAAGCCAGATTGAATTTTCCAGTTGATTGAACTATGGTAGATAGGCCATCATTGAAACGTTTCAGTACTCGTCCTCTACTTAACCATCGGACTTCAGAGTGAAGAAGTAGTTTCCCATATTGACAGTCAATTTCATCAGCCAAGGATTTGTAGCGCTTGAGCCCTAATTTTGTTCACAATTTTTATTACCAATTTCATAACGTTGTTTAATTTTAGAAAATGTCCACATAGTACTTGTTGGTGGATAATGCAGTGGTAACAGACCCTTATCACAACCCACCGTAGCTGTAGCGCCATCAGTTGTCAAGCTTACCACTTTCGATATTGGAATTTTCTCAGAAGAATTAATATTTTTTAAATCAGAATACAACTCCTGCCCAGTAGTATGTCCTTTTACTGGAATAAACTTCAAAAGATCTTCTCTTATCATAAAATCATTAAAAACCATCCTGACGAACGCAGCCATCTGAGAAATGTCAACCACATCTGTTGATTCATCCAATTGCAATGAAAAATAAACACAGTTGTCTAAGTCAGTTCAACATTTTACAACAAACTACCATAACTGTAGCACCATCAGTTGTCAAGCCTACCACTTTCGATATTGGAATTTTCTCAGAAGAATTAATATTTTTTAAATCAGAATACAACTCCTGCCCAGCGGTACATCCTTTCAGTGGAATAAACTTCAAAAGATCTTCTTTTATCATAAAATCATTAAAAACCATCCTGACGAAAACAGCCATCTGAGAGATGTCAACCACATCTGTTGATTCATCCAATTGCAATGAAAAATAAACACAGTTGTCTAAGTCAGTTCAACATTTTACAACAAACTACCATAGCTGTAGCACCATCAGTTGTCAAGCCTACCACTTTCGATATTGGAATTTTCTCAGAAGAATTAATATTTTTTAAATCAGAATACAACTCCTGCCCAGCGGTACATCCTTTCAGTGGAATAAACTTCAAAAGATCTTCTCTTATCATAAAATCATTAAAAACCATCCTGACGAACGCAGCCATCTGAGAAATGTCAACCACATCTGTTGATTCATCCAATTGCAATGAAAAATAAACACAGTTGTCTAAGTCAGTTCAACATTTTACAACAATCCACCGTAGCTGTAGCGCCATCAGTTGTCAAGCCTACCACTTTCGATATTGGAATTTTCTCAGAAGAATTAATATTTTTTAAATCAGAATACAACTCCTGCCCAGTAGTATGTCCTTTTACTGGAATAAACTTCAAAAGATCTTCTCTTATCATAAAATCATTAAAAACCATCCTGACGAACGCAGCCATCTGAGAAATGTCAACCACATCTGTTGATTCATCCAATTGCAATGAAAAATAAACACAGTTGTCTAAGTCAGTTCAACATTTTACAACAATCCACCGTAGCTGTAGCGCCATCAGTTGTCAAGCCTACCACTTTCGATATTGGAATTTTCTCAGAAGAATTAATATTTTTTAAATCAGAATACAACTCCTGCCCAGCGGTACGTCCTTTCAGTGGAATAAACTTCAAAAGATCTTCTTTTATCACAAAATCATTAAAAACCATTTTGACGAACGCAGCTATCTGGGAGATGTCAACCACATCAATCTGTTGATTCATCCAATTGCAATGAAAAATAAACGCAGTTGTCTAAGTCAGTTCTTAGTTGTAAAATAAAAAAATATAACTCGTCTGTGAAGAAGTATTGTTCCTCCCATTCCGAATGAAAATATGTTTTCACCTTCTTACTACTGCTTGCCATAATATTATTTATCGCTCTTTACTTCTCTACTAACAGGTGCTCCAGCACCCAACATTTGATTAGGGCCTAATAATTTTGAAAAAAATTCGAAATCTTCAAACCCCACTTGATTTTATAACGAAATTGAATCATTGCAACGACCACTTCCTTATCTCCATCAGCAAATTGAAATCGACATAAACTTTCATGCAAGAATCGATAATAATCCGCGCTAAAATTCATTTATTAAAATTGCAGCAATAACGATCATATCACGTCCAACAGTCTCTATTATCTCATGAAATCGCTATCTTAATTACGATCTGCTTGCATCTCGTGCTGATCCGTCAAGCATTCGCGGTGTAGGTACCTTTTTCCGAAGGAATTAGATCATTTAACATCTCATCGGATCTACCTCATGTTAAGAGCGTCATCGAAACCAACTTACACACAACAACAACAACAACAGCAGCAACGACCCGTATATCTATACCTATAGATAGTCAGACATTTTTTTTAATAATGCGAAACGTTTCATTATCGATTTCATGTTGGTATGTTGCAGCGTTCTTTTTTACCGACTTTTGTATAAGGAGGGATCTACACGCAGAAGAAAACTCTCCGGCGTTTCGCTGAAATAATAACGTTTAAACAGTGAATCGGATTCCCGAATTTTAATTAAGTACTTCTCAGATACGAGCGTTTCCTTTGTGGTTTTTATTTATTTTTTTTGCTTTGAGGTTGACGTTGACGTTGACGTTTAAGTCGACGTTTAAAGATGTAAATGACGACCGGTGAAATGAGTGGTATGTGTACGTACGCGCGTGATGGGCAAGCAGAGGAAGGGCGGCAAATTCAAATGGCCCCCATCTTGAAGAAACGTTAAAATTATAAAATTTAAATGGCGGTATTGTTACGGGCGCGATGAGTTTCTACCGGGGAAGAAAGAACGAACTCGATGAATTATGGATGAAACATGTTCGTAAAAATTAATTGGAATTCCGCATGGTAGACGTTTGGTACCTGCTAGAAAGATATTTTTTTTTTATCGTCAAGCCTTCCGAAATGGCGAAGAATTCTCGAATGATCCGCTCGGTAATGTTTATTTTAAATGAATAAACACCTTGTATATGAAATATGCTACGCTGCGATCCGGTCAGAAATACGCCCAGTTCTAATCACGAATAACTAGGAATTCCTGCTGTTCACTCGACCAAAGAGTGTATCTCGCGAGATGGGCAAGCATCCGACCAACCGAGATAACCATATTTCCGTTAATTTCGCGTCGAGAGCTTTACCGTAGATGTAGGTACGCATCAACGTTGTAGCACGGGATATTGCAATATGCATCCGTTTTAATTAAGTATATACTCGGACAAGAACGAATAACGCTCAAATAGGGTGTCTTGATAGCTACCTGTTGGTTTGACCTATGATCCCATCTCGATTTAGACGGGATATGTATGTAGGTACTGTCTGTTCCAAAATTAATGTCGCTCCCAAGGCTAAACAAACCCATAAAAATGATGTTTCCCATAATCCAATACGATTTTTCGTTAGTGAATACTAATCTTGTAAATGCGGTGCAAACCAAATATCGATTAAACTTCATGCATCTAATTTGCATTAGCAGTTATAATGTGTTCTTTCGGCATAGGGGGTGACATTAATTTTGGAACAGACTGTACATATATACCGTACGCTTGATGTTATACTTATATGCGTTGTGAACGGATAATTTTCTCTGATGGGATATTACGATAGTGATGCAGTTCCTCTTTTTTAGCTTCGTAAGTAGTTGGAGCTACGCTGGAACAAAATCAATACATTACGTGGATCATTAAGCGGATTACTTGAGTTTGTATGCTTTTTGAGAAGGTGAAAATTACTGTGATTTGTGCGGAAAACGCAGCAAATCCAATATGGTGTGCGTTACCAACAATTCAAGCTGATTTTGGACTGTAATATGTATTTATTATTTGAAACAAATTATTTATTCATTGAAGAACACATTAGAATAATTTCCAAATATGAAATAATAATAATTATTGACTGCTTTGATTGTGGAGCTGTACCTGAATCGCGATGAGAGAGAAATAGTAATAGATCACGATGAAAATATCAAAAAAAGGAATGGCTATATCGCGAGGGTAATGACAGTTAATGTCAGTTGTAGTGTGCCGTAAGACACGACAAAATCGAAAATTATTAGATGTTTTGACATCGACACTCTAAAGTTAAATAAGTAGCCACTGCTTGGGTTACACCCATTGATTTTATAAACTTGTGATGACACTTGACATTATTTTATCAGTTTGAAAACGGCTTATTTTTCGCGTGTTGCAAATATTAAATGATTGATTTAAAAAATGATTTTGAGAAGACGCTAATGTGGAGGTTGGCATTCCACTGTATTTACGATTTGGAAAAAATCGAACAAAATTTGAAGACGCATTCAAAAATAATGTTCAAACGAATTAGAAGTTAAGATGCTCTCAATATGACGACACAGATAAGACACGCTTAAGATGGTTCAAAGAGAAACGAAGCCAGAGTATTCTAATAACAGGACCCATCTTACGAACCAAAGCCAATGATTTCGGCAAACTTTTAGGACTGGAATACTTTAAATGCTCAGAAAGTTGGATCAATCGATTCCGAAACCGTCACAATATTGTGGGTGTCTCTGGTGAATCTGCATCTGTATCCGAAAGTACAACTATTGAATAGTTAAAACGTGTTTCAGCAAAAATACGTAAAAATTACACGGATGAACAGATATTTAACGCGAATGATACCGGATTATTCTTCAAAATGTGTCCTAATAAGACCCTAAAATTTAAACGAGAGAAATGCTCTAGAGGTAAAATGTCAAAAGACAGGGTCACGGTATTGGTGGTCGCCAATATGACCGGCACCATTAAAAAAAAACTGGTTGTGATTGGAAAATCAAACCCCAGGTGTTTTAAAAGCGTAAGGAGGGGGGATAAGGAGATATGTGCGGCAAAGAAGAAAATTTTGTTGTTGGTGGATAATTGCAGCGCTCATCCCGATGTTCAGAATTTGAAGGCCATAAATTTGTGGTTTCTCCCACCAAGTACAGCTTCCGTTCTACAGCCTCTTGATCAAGGCATAATAAGGAACCTCAAAGTGGATTTCCGAAAGGCTTTAGTCATGAAAATGATATATAGAGAATGCAGATGAAAACAATGGAATACAAATTAATATTCTAGATACCCGTCATGATGATATCCACGGCATGGGAGGCAATTTCACAAAAAAACAATTGTTAATTGTTTTCGACATGCTGGATTTCTCCCCTCAGTGGCTATACAAGAAGAGGATCATTTTGAAGACGAGGATATCATTGCCTTGGCACAACTGATTCGAGAAACGTACGTCGTGGTCACTGATTCAAATGTTACATTTGATGACTTTGTTGACGTTGATAAAGACTTGGCGACATGGGTAGAGCTAAATGATGAAGCTTTAGTTATGAATTCAAAAGGTTTATAAACAGAAGAAGAAGCATACGAGATCGATGAAGATCAAGATTACTTCGGGATGGAATTCGAACCACCATCAACCACAATAATGTGAAACCACATTTCATTTAATGATAAGTCGAAGGTAGTTTACATTAAGAATGTCATAATATTGGAAAGGACCTTAGGTCGCACAGAAAGTATGTTTAATTAAGAGCAAAATCTACATAAAATTTGAAAAAGATATCCTGTCTATTGAGGTACAGGTATCAGATCTGCAAATTTCGTTTATTTATTTAATTCATTGTTGTTTTATTGACCTGTAAATGGAAATATTTCAGGAATTCAAAGATTATTGTTTGGAAAAATTTCTAAAAACATTTGAACTAGATAATTTAGCAGAAACTCTTCTCTCTTTCAACGAAGAAAGATCCCATGATTCTACTGCCAATTATTTTACAAGCATTGATACATTTCCCCAGAAACGTCAGACACAAACACTGAATTCGTAGAGAGTTGGATGTACTAATCGGTTAATTATTTTATGCCTATAAAATCAAAATTAAATAAATAAAATATGATCTTGTAGTTGTTCTCTTCTTCGATAATATTACCACTGATTTGTACAATTACAACAAATCGCAATTTCGAAAATTACATTTCCCGTTAGAACACTAATTATCCATCGCTTTTAAACACGGTAGCATAATTACCGCAGTCAGATGGTTGCAATCAGATGGTAAAAATAATCCTAGCCGCGGCAATCCTACACGACAAAAATAGTAGGATTCTTCAACATTTCTGCGTTCTACTACTTCATCCAGTGGATGTTTTTAATAAATCCCGTGACGTTTGATGGATGAGTTAACAATTAACAACCGTATACTTCCTGTAAAACTGTACTATAGTTGTATACTTTTTTTATATACAAGGTAATGTTAGTAGAGACAAGCGATAAGTGTGGATTGTTTCAGTTTTATTTTGCAATTTAATTTAATTTAATTTAAGAGCAGGAAATGCGTTCACTTATTATAACGCTAACGTAACTGAAGTATGCGTAATTTTTTTCTTTTACAAACAGTTATTACTATAGTTTAATAAAATTATGTTCATTATATACATACATAAATAATCGTTATATTTATGTATATACAATTATAATAATAATAATATAATTATAATAATTTGAAATCTAAAAAATAGAAAAGAAAACAAAACTAGAAAGTGAGCAAGCTTATGAAAATAAAATCTCTAGATTAGTCATTGCTATTTAGTATGTGAGATGAATTTCAATATCAACTCGGATGCAGAATGTCCTCCACCTAACTTGGCTGTTATGTTTATAGAGAAATCTGAGGGTATTGTCAGCCGGGTCATGACAGCTCCATGGACCTGTCGACGTCTGTTTGGCGAAACCTAATACTAATCTCAAAATTGCGTTCACATCGCCCAATCCCTGCAATAGATACTTCACCAAATGAAAAGATTCTCTCCCTAAAGAACCACACCCAACCCAAAAAAATGTGCCTTAGCCACCCATATCAACAGTAAAAATCATAAAGTGAATTTCAATAAATATCCTGAAACGTCACAAAAGTTAATTGCGATTTATTCAAATAATAAACGCATAGACACCGCCGTGAAAAATATAAATACAGATTTACAGACTATAGTTGAAGAGTCTTCCCGACATTCTCTCTTCATAAATAGCAGGAAGTCTTCTGTGATGGTATTTGGTCGGGCTCTTGCCAGATCTAGAGTGCTCCCTAATATTAAAATACGTGTTAACGCTGATGTTCTGCCCATTTCCGACAGTGTGCGATCTCTGGGGCTCACCCTTGATACACAGCTCCGATTTAAGCAGCACATCTCGCACCTTGTCAGCTCTGCCTTCTTCAAACTAAAAATTTTATATGGCAGCAAAGAGTGCCTGAATCGTGATCTTAGAAAGCTTTTGTGTCAATCATTAGTATTATCTCGGTTTAACTATTGTATCAACGTATACTATCCCTGTTTGGACAGTACTGATAGGCTGCGGGTACAGCGTGTGCAAAATGCCTGTCTGAGATTTATATATGGGATTCGCCGGCACGAACATATTTCCCATACACTTGAATGGGCTAAATGGCTAAATATGGAGCGTAGGGCTGACTTCCTCTCTACCCTTTTCTGCTTTAAAATAATCTTCTACAGGAAGCCTAGTTATTTACACCGAAAGCTGATATTTCGCTCTGATGTTCATACTTTGAACATCAGGACCAAGGGTCTTTTAACGCCACCAGTCCATCACCTTGAGCTTTTTAAGAGATCTTTTTCCTATAACGTTGTCAGATTATATAATGCTATTCCAACTACATTAAAGGGTTTGAATCTGCCCTCATTTATTCGCCAACTCAAGAGGCTGTACCACTCACCGTCGGGCCCGTTATGATCGCGTGCACGTGGGATATAACTTCCGTTTCTTTCGCTGTGTAGCAAGTTCGGCATGGACCGTGGACTATATATACTTCCCTTGTCTTTGCTCTCTTTTCTTCTGCCTCTTTTTCGCTCTGCTTTTCTTTTCATTTCTTTTCTTTTCTTTTCTTTTCTTTTCTTTTCTTCTGCACATATTAAAAAAAAAAAAAAAAAAAAAACCAGACACGAATTTAGGTTAGGTTTTCTTTTAGTTTTAGTTTAGTTCTTTTTTTTTTTTTTGGCCCGAGAATAAAAGCAGCTCCTGGCCATCCGTGGAGCTGATCTCGGAACCATTTGACGGCATATTAATTAATGTTTAACTGCTACACGTGTTATTGTATTACTATAATGTAATGAAATGTCGTCAATAAAAAGCTATTATTATTATTATTATTATTAAATTCTGTGATTAATCCACAGTAAGTAGGTACTCAACTTTCCATACATAGGAAACCAGTATCAGAAGTTGCCAATTAATTGGTTTTTTTTCAAAGTTTTTACATTTTTCTACAAAATAATATTATAGAAATCTCCTCATCGAGGGTCGTTGGTTTGTTGATCGACGTCAGGTCCTCCAAGCTCCGTCTTCGCATTGCTTCTTACATCTCCTGAAACAAAACAGAAATAGTAAGCCAAGTTAGGGAACAGCAATTGACAAAATAAAACATGCATGCGTAAAATGTTACTCCTCTTACGTAGACGCCCCCAGCATACTCAGCTATCGATTAACCTCCTTGGCTTCGCTGACGGTCCCTTTGGTTATGGAAGCAACGGCACTCTTTGGTTACTGGACTTTATAGAGGACAGTAAACTTCTCAACTGGAAATGAGGGCTCCAATAGGGATGGTACAAAGAGCACCCAGCTCAAGTGCCTGGACTATAGGTGTCCAACCCCAACTGAATAAATGAATGAATGAATGAACTCTGGAAATCTACAACCCCAACAGATTCAATGCACTCATTACCATGAGCAAGGTAAACTTCGCTCCCTGACAGGAATCCTATCAGGTCACTATCGGTTCCGAAGGCATATGAAAACAGTTAGGCTAGCAGAAATAGCAGAATGCCGTTTCTGCGAGGAGGAAGACAAGCAACGGCACCAGGTCACTGCAGATGTGAGAGCAACGAAACCGCTTTGTGGTTTCACCAAAAGCTATATAAGTGCTCATCTCCAAACAAAAAAATCATCCCAAAACTAAGATCATCAAAACAAGTTTATTATTTTTATAGCCATCTTTGCTTAGGTAGGTCTTAAGTACACCCGATGAAGATGGGGCAAGGTGGATTGTGATAAATAACGATTCTGTTCGGAACATAACGAGACGATAGTACACATTATGTGCAGCTGGGAGGAGATGGCTCGACAGAAGCTCCACTATGGCTGATATTAGACAATGATTAATGATACTCATAATAGATCTTAAAGGTCGCATTGCCTACACAACCCACAGATAATCGAATCCAATCTTCAAGGCAAGATTTAAGAGTATCGATGTTGTTTTAAATTTAACAAAAAATGCTACTGAAGCTACGGTAATCAGGAAAGATCGTTCTATGGGTGCTTCAACTGTACTTCACGTTAAGCTTTACTTGATGAAAATATATATCAAAGAACAGTTGGGAAACATCCAAACGAACGGCGAGTTAACTGAAGATGATAAAAATTGAAATATCAAATATGAGGGAGCGTTTTTATATTCGCGGAATGAGCGGGTTGTAGGGGGGTGATTAGGCGCATTGGGGGCGTGGACTGTGCAGCGACTCATAATTAGTATAAACACGAAGTTTTATTGTTATTAGACAGTTAGTCTGTGAACTATCGTCAACCAAGTAACATAATCAAGAGCGAAAAGTGAAATATGGTAAAAATCGCGTGTTCGCGTGCATTTTTGGACCTCTGTAATGAAGACAAGGATGGTGTATTGAGTCGAATTGTTCATCGGGTTCATCATTATGAACCTGAGTCCAAACAAGACTCCATGCAGTGGCATAAAAAGGGCACAGCACCTTCCAAGACATTTAAAGTGTCACAATCAGCTGGGAAAGTCATGCCAACGGTATTTTGGGACTCGGAAGGAATATTGTTGATTGATTATAAAGATAAAGGTGTTTCTATATCCGGAGAATATTACGCTTCAATATCAGAGCGACTGAAAGAAGCCATTAAAGAGAAAAGACGGGGAAAATTGACGAAAGGTGTGCTGATTTTGCACGACAACGCGCCCGTCAACAAGAGCCGCGTTGCGTTAGCTGCCCTGCATAAGGTGGGCTTCGAAATTGTGAATCACCCACCCTACAGCCCAGACCTGGCCCCGAGTGATTATTACCAGTTTCCGAAAATGAAAAAAGAGCTGCGGGGTAAAAAATTTACTGCCGATGATGAAGTCAAGGAGGCAGTTTCGGCGTATTTTGCAGATAAAGAGAAATCATTTATTTATGAGGGTATAAATAAATTAATTGAAAGATGTGAATAATGTATCCGTCTTGCAGGTGAATATATTGAAAAAGAAAAATAATTTGGTTTTTTTATTTCCACCCCTTATCCCCCATTCCGCGAATATAAAAACGCTCCCTCGTATGTCGGTAATTCCTTTCCGGCTTTTTTGCTAAAGAAAACACGATACTTACAATGATGGATAGTTAAAATTTATTTATTGAAAGTATTGACCATTTGATTCTATACATTTTGCCAAGTTCTCAAGAAATTTGTGGATGCCATTCCAGAAGAACAGTTTCTCCTTTGAGCTAAACCATTCATCGAGCCATTTTTTCACCTTATCGTGTCTTTGAGCGTATTGTGGACGTTTTTCGATCAATACAAATAATTGCAAATGAATTCAAATTAATCATTTGTTGTCGGTAGCAGTATTAACTGTTTCTGCAGGTTTCAACAGTTCATAATATACGACACCAACCTGGTCCCACCAGACATAGAGCATGGTCTTGCAAACACAGCACTTTGGCTTTGCAGTTGTTAGGTAGGTTTAGCCATGATTTTTTCGCTTGAGATTTTTGAAATAAATCAATTTTTCATCACCCGTTACTATTTGATGCAGCAATGACTTCCTTTCATACCTTTGAAGCAGCATTTCACTGACGATTTTCCAATTGCCTCTCATTCAATTCATGTGGTACCCATTTTCCCATCTTTTAGATTTTTCCCATCGTTTGTAATCATTCACAAATTGCTACTCGGTCCACACTCAACTTTTCTGCCATTTTTTTTGAGTTTGTGTAGGGTCCTCATCCAATAATTCAAACGTTTTCGGCTTAGTAGGAGGTTTTTTGTTTGGAACGTTGAAATCACCATATTAGAATTGTCGAAATCACGTTTTCAGACACAAAACTCGACATTTTCAAAAAATTATAAATCTGTTATCATATGTATCATATGTATCAAATTCTAACAATTTATACTTATGGCTAGTGACATCTGTTAACAAAAACCACAAAAAAATTACCGACACATCACATAAAGGGCATCGACAAGTTTTAGAGGAGCGTTGGAATGAATGTATCACTCTTGAAGGAGAGTATGTTGATGAATTAAGTGGAATTCTTTCTTAGTTAGACCGGAAACTTACTGAGTAATGTTTTATTTACATTACCATTTATGAAATAAAACGTGTTGAAAGATCTGAAAAAGGCTTATGAAGCAATAAAATAGAATATCCCAATACTAGATACCTTCCCACTCGTTGAGCTATGAAGAAATGGAACAGAGAAAGGAGAAATCATGTTCAAAACAACCCAGGTTTGAGGAATTGGGAAAAGGATATCAGAGTGAAACAAAAAATTCGAATAAACTGACCTGAGCGATTAGTAGGACTATCTATTAGATAGCTATAATGAGAAATTCATGTTGACATAGCATGAAGCAATTACAGGGCCAGAAAGAGATAGCTAGGCAAATGCAATCAGCGCAGATAAGGAATAACTTATGTAGATTTAATAGGTGCTCAAAAGTCAGCTAGCAAGATTATGACATTCGTATTTTTGGATGTGCATTATTGGATCAATTGAGTGCAGAAATCAAGAAAAAAAAACGGCCGTACATGCAAAGCCAAAAACTTCTGTTTCACCCCGTGTTACGAGTCGATGAAAACAATGATTCAATTGGATGAATTACGATTTGAATTGCTTCCCCATCCCCTGTACTCTCCAGATTTGGCTCTGACTAGCGACTACTGGCTTTTTGCAGACGTCAAAGAGAAATTTGGCTCAGATGAAGAAGTGATTGCCGAAACTCAGAGCAAAGACAAATCGTTTGACATATCAGCTGCGTCCGCGGGTATTCCCTAGGGCTCCTTTCTAGGACTAACACTCTTTCTGGTTTTTATCCGTGACGGTCCTAGGATTCAGAGTACCTACACCTAGCGATTTATGGGAACGATAACGCCATTTTGACGATTCTGGACAACAGACTAACACTACGTCATCACCTTAATAAAGTTGTCAACCGCTTTGGTGCCGCCAGATCAATCGTATACCCGTTTTTATGTCTTCCTCTTGTCCTGTCTTGTCCTCACGTACAGAGCATTGTTATGGGCTTGCCAAAACCTACCTCATAAGAATGGAAGTCCAGCAGAATAGGATCTTGAGAATTATAGTGAGTGCTCCTTGGTTCGTGCTAAACTCGGACCTTCGTCGCCACTTGTGAAACCCTTCATTCCATGAACACGAATCACAACATGCGTTGAAGACGTTGGAAAGAATAAGAAGATCGTCCAACCCTATTGTGGCAGAAACGGCAGTCCTAGAGTAGGACAGGCCCCAGGCAAATTGACCTGTTTGCTGAGGGGGAGCCCTCCGGCTTTCCCTTCTATAATAGAACAACTTTAGCTTCTTTCCATCTTTTAAGATCTTGTTAGTGCAGCAGTTTATTCAAAATTTCCAGTAAGACAAGTAATCAGGCACCGGGGATTTGTGTATCTGCTGGCTCCTGTCTTATGAAAGGCGTCACGTCTTTTAGATTACTGGTACTTCGTTCAAAGCATCTGTGGTTTTTGTGTTAAAAAAAGCAAAATATTGGTCAACGGCTTCTTTCAGGTAATTGGTGAATACCATGCCAGAAAAACTGTTTATCTTTTGCAGAAAACCAATCCTCGAGTCATTTCGATTACCACTTATTCAGATCAACGCAGATTCATTTTGCCAACAAATTTGCATTTGCTATTTATACAACTATTGAAAGATCCTTACCACATGCTCTATTGTACCTATGTATTTTATCTAGTTCAGGTCTGCAAGGGAAAGCTTTAAATTTCCTCTAATAATAATCGTGCGCACATCATGTAGGACTTGTAATACAAGCCTCATTTAAATGTTATAAATACTTGATAAACAGTGACTCGAAAGCAGAGCTCCTACCTACGCGTTCGAACATATTTTTCTAATATTAATTTCCATATATCGTTCACATATATACATACAAAAGACCGAAACTCTATGCACACGCAGCTAGAGGATGATGTTATAATTTTTTTATTATTATTCAAGGAGTGTATGGGTATAGCAACCTACTACCTATTGTGTCAATAGTAGAAAGAAGCAATTGTAACATTACGTGCACTTATTTAGCTAAGAAATCTCAGAGATACCGAAGAGATCATTCATTGTTTAGGTTCGTTCTTTCTATTTATAAATATACATACATATGCGATGCCCCCGTTCGAATTGAAGCATGTTGTAATCGTAAATCGAACTGTAATTATTATGGTAGGTGTTCCTCTTCTTAAGGTATATCAGGGGATGTTGTTGCAAGGTTAGCGAATCGCCTTGATTAGAATTAATTTCAATTAATTTATTAATCTTAAAATGATACGTTTAAGGAAGTACCGGCATTTAAAAAACGTGCAAACCGATATGTCGGTTGTAAACATACCTTCTCGTGTATTAATGTTGCTGCTGTGTCATTTCCTTTGACTTTTAAATCGTTTTTAATTGCTCGCTAATTTCCACACCGTACTATATAGTCGTACCACTATTAGAAATTAAATGAGGCAATTCTTAATAGTTTCCTTAATGCGTTAATCCATCAAGAGGATTTCAGTAATCGATTACACGCTAATTAGAGGCGATTATGGCCGATTTCTTCGCGTCTAAAAGTGGCGTAGTATCATTCGAACACATTTCTATAAACAGTCGTGTGTAATTACAAAAAAATTATGTCTGGAATCGATCGCTTATTCCGGTTGATCTACGACTTACGTAATACTGCGTATTAATTAAATCTTCTTGAATCGCAAAACACTCAAAAAAAAAAAGAGCTCTCGATCGCAACAATAATGATTCGATAAAAGGTAAATGACTCTCTCGTTATATTGGGTGGTGTTATGTCGAAATAGCAGATGCAAAATTACCGAAACGAGGACTTTCTAATTAAACGAATGACGAATATAAGACACGCAACGGACACTATTGTGGGCTGTGGTCGCTTTTGATGATGATGATTACGATGATTGCGATGGCGAATATAGATCATCGAAATCGGATTTCTTAATTCGCAGTAAAAAGACCTAGCGTGATGTAATTTTTAATTGTGTGTAATTGGTTTTAAATCCGTGGAACGTCTGGATATTATTACCGCAGATAAATAAACGATGAATATTACGATTGGTATATTATAGTGTTAAATATGGGGAAGATTATTTTACTTCTAAATAAACTTCTAATGCCTTTTACTTCCTAGTTTTATATTCCTACAATAAATATCATCAGAATAGGATATCTAAACAAATTCATGCATTTAATAATAACACTCTAATATCAATAGATTTAGATAGATTGCAAAGCAATACCAGCAGAACTTGGAATTTATTTAATTGTATTTTAGACTTAATAACTGTTAAAAGTTAATCTCGGACAGTCTAACTGTTGTGGTAAAATCTCGTGAAAGTGTGAAACGACCACGGAAGATGTCATCGTAGGATAATAATGAAAAATACTATGCACCACAGACGCTGCAATAATTTAGACATATTTTTCCTGTATTCATTTCGATGTGTTCGTTTTTTTTTTAGCCATCTCTTTTATATTCAGCAATTAGTTCCAATTTCTCGGGTATAAACGGTGTGATAGAAATTATTGTATGCAGATAATATAGATACATAGATGCAATATAAATATATTAGAGCGTGCGAAATGTTATTATATCTATTTTGTTTTTTTTTTCTAATAAGAAGAAACATAATTAAAAAGGAGATTCAAGAAAGAATTCCATATCCAGAAGAATTTACACCTGCAATGCATACAAATTTGAACAGTTTGACAGCTGTCAGATCTATTTTGACGTTTAAAATTGTCAATTCAAACCGAAATACAATTTTGTTAGATGTACGAGGATGGTCCGATAAATACTTAGCCCACAAACGGAAACATCTTAACATCCCTTTAATTAAAGCAATTGAATTTTTTTTTGAGAATAAACTTTTTGGTTTAATTACGGGAAATCATTCGTCACCTCTGTTAGCAGAGATTTTTATGGACAATTTAGAAAAAAAAGTTTTTGAAAATAGTACATTAACGATGAAAAAATACAAAAAAATATACCAACAACTTAACTCAAACTCGACTCGAAACTAGGTCAGGAGGTTTTCGCCTCTAGCGTGGTTGCCACGTCGAGTTACCGTGACCGTGGGGCGGCAAAAGGTCTAGTTTTGCTCCTGAAGAAGCCACTTACATTAGTGGCGAAACGTCGAGTATGAGTAAGTTGTATATATATTTTTTTTTTGTATTTTTCTTTTTCATTTTTGTTTTATTTTATTTTGTATTGTATATACAGTGTGTTACAATTTTAACAAAATTTCCCAAAACAGGTCGATTTTTGATTTTAATTTGCTTTAATTTAGCGTTATAATTAAATATATAGAGTGAACCATATGTGAGAAATGACGTCATTGACATTATTTTTTAATGGAACACCCTGCATATTGTTCGAGTTTTAGAATATACGGACCACCCTGAATCCAAAAATGTATCATACTGCACTTAGCCGTTTAATGTTGTGTGCATTTATTTATAAAACAAGTAGGCGATTAGGTTTTATGAAATGTCACTATTTTTACTAATGTCAAATAAAATATGGAATAAATTCGATATTTTCTAAAGCAAAAAGGTAAATACTTGAGGTCTAGCGGACAGAATTTGAAAGATACGTGCCAACAACTATTTCTTATTAATTGCAAAAAAGTAGGCGGCTAATCTTATTTATCAATTTTATTGATAGCTAATCTTTTTCGTCCTGATTTATTTCCACTTGTAGGTCAATGAAATAATAAATAATGAAATATCAATTTATTCCATAACATGTAATTATAATAAAATGTTGTTAAATAACTAATAGTGATGGCTAATGATAACAAATCCATGTCTTTATGTTAAATGTTCGATCTGTAGCCCTTGCTGTATTTGACAGTAACCTAAACGATGAATAAATTCTTGTTGAACCTTGTTTATGGTTTCCTGAGAAATGTTATTTATTTCTGATCCAATTCGCTCTTGTAATTCTTCAATATGCGCTGGTTTCGTCTTATAAACAACATTCTTCAGATGATCCCACATAAAAAAATCCAAAGGATTAGGTCTGGCGACCTCGCTGGCCATTCAATATGTCCACGTCTACCAATCCACCTGTTCAGAAAAATTTCGTCTAGGTACCTTCGAACATCTACAGCGTAATGCGGAGGCGCACCATCCTGTTGAAACCATAAAGTTTCATCAAAACTTCCTGGGGAACAAATTAATTAAAGTAGGTACAAGAAAGTCCCTTAAAATCCCAAGATATGTTGGCCCGTCTAAATTACCTTCGAAAAAGTAGGATCCAATAATTCTATTTCTTACAATACCAGCCCATACATTTATCTTTTACGGGTATTGAGTATGATGCTCACGCATCCATTTGGGATTTTCTTTTGCCCAGTACCTACAATTCTGACGATTGCCTTCGCCATTTAATGTGAAAGTGGCTTCATCAGAGAAAATAATGTTTGATACCAAGAAAGGGTCTCGGTGGTAGTTATCCATCATTGCTTCACAAAATTCTATTCTTCTATCTGGATTATCATCGTTCAATTCCTGTACAAGTTTTATTTTAAAGGGATGCAATTTTTCCAGTTTTAATAATTTGTGTACCATTGTTTTGCTAACATCAAGATAGCGACTAATCTTACGAACAGAAGTATGCGGATCTTCTTCAACGGCAAGTAGAACATCTAATTTTCTACAAAAATTTACAGAGGGGCGACCTGATTTGCGTGTACTTTCAACCGTACTAGTTTCTCGAAATTTCTTTTCAACCTTACTTACTGTTAATTGCGTTATAGATCTTTCTGGATATTTGTCGTTAAATAAATCACGCACTTCCATCTGAGTTCGCGATCTGTCTCCATGCCCAATCATCATCAGTGTTTCAATTTTTTTCTGTACACTTAATTTCATTTTCACTTTAAATTAATTTCAAGCAATGATACAACATTCACGAATTACTACAATTCTTGTACTATTTAACTGTTATTTGACAATAGTAAAAATAGTGACAGTTCACAAAAACTAATCGCCTACTTGCTTTATAAATAAATGTACACAACATTAAACGGTTAAGTACAAAAGGAATGTCAAAAAATGTGACAACAATGATACAGTCTATTGAAACTGTAAATAGATGTTTCTCTGATTTCAATAGTGCTATTATAAAGCTAAATGATAATATACAGGGTGTTCCATTAAAAAAAAGGTCGATGACGTCATTTCTCACATATGGTTCACATTATATATTTAATTATAACGCTAAATTAAAGCAAATTAAAATAAAAAATCGACCTGTTTCGGGAAATTTCGTTAAAATTGTTCGTTTCGGGAAAAAAATGAATTTATTCCATACTTTACGGACACACTGTATGTAATTTACTATGACGCGGCCAAAACTCGGAAGCCCTCATTACAGAGACTCAGACCGTGGAAGCCTTCGATATCATTAATCCACACAAAATTGCCATACTGGGAGATGTGCAGCTTGACTTCTCTAATGAAGTGAAATATCCAGGTATTGTCTTAGATTTTAGATCAAAATTGTATCTGGAACAGTCATCTCCAGACGACATTGCAAAAAACCAGTCGCCGTCTCTTTGGCAAAAGCTGGGGGAAGAATCCCAAGATGATTCTCTAGACCTATTTGACCATAGTTAAATCCATGGTTATATACGCCTCACTAGTATGGTAGCCAAAAACAAACGAATAACAGGAGGACAAGTCATCTTACAAAAGATACAGCGATTTGCTTGCGTAGGCCCAAAGAAACACAATCACACTGATGTGGGTACCAGATCGCTCTTTATTTGTACGTTCTTACAGCTGTTTTATAGTGATGATGTAGTTTTGTGTACTTCTTCCTTTCCTGGACCCGCTTTGTGACTGCTCCATGTTTGGTTCTATTTCGTATCTTACGAGGATGGTCCGATAAATACTTAGCCCACAAAAGAAAACATCCTAACATCTTTTTAATTAAAGCAGTCGAATTTTTTTTTGAGAAGTGCAAGAGTGGTTTAATTATGGGAAATCCTTACACATTAACGATGAACCCCCACACCACGATTCAATCAAGATATTTCCCTTTTGTAAAATACCATCCCAGAAACTCAGAAAACACAAATTTTTGTAAAAAAATCATTTGCTTTCGAAAATCGATACCTCCATATGAAAAGGTTTTTTCTTCAAAATTTGTTGATTTAATAAATATGGATACTTCACCTCATTAGATCGATTCCCACAATAACCGACAAGCATTTCATCAATACTTTAATATCCTCCGACTTGATAAGCAGCAGAGCATCTTCCGACAAGATGCTCAAATACATTTCGTACAGGAGCAAAATTCAATCAAATTGTTGGCTTTGCGTTTTGTCGTTGTGCTTTCGAAGTGCTTTCACTTCATCTATAATTGTGTTAGATTAGATATTAGATATGAGGGCAGTGGCACTGCTGTCTTTAGTCTCCGCAATCTCCATGAATCTATTGTAACATTGCCTTTCTATTTGTTAGACTAGTTGGAGGATTTCGATTAACCTTAAAATTAGTCTGGAATTTCCATCCTGGATGTCAGTAGGCGTTAGAAACAGGGTCTACTGAAGTGTTGTTGTCGGATATGACTGATAGCAACACATTTACACAAAATCTGTTCTGCCCTCTTTAGATCTTCTTGACCTAAACGGGAGATTTCATCTTCAACGTTTCGGAATTTATGTAGGTGGTACTTCAAGGCCACGTGACCTGTTAAAAACTCTGCCAGCAGTTCAAAGTCTCCTTTACTGAAAGCTACTGCCTGCACCTGCTTTTGTCCTGGCGTATTCTGCTAGGCCTTTCTGTTGCCCTCTCATTTGTTAACTGCTAGTTTTAGGTGGCTCCTTTGCAGTTCACAACAGGGGTAAGGTCCAATGAAAGGCATTTTCGCTACTTCTTTGGCCAGCTTATCTGCCTTTTCGTTCTCTTCGATCCCTTAATGGCTTGGGACTCACTGAAGAGTTACGTCCCAATTACCTTAAATTGCATATAGGTACATTCATGAAACAGACCGGATTTGTATGTGTAGACACTCACAGCCTTCAATACACAAATAATGCTGGGTGAGCGAAACTAAGCGTAGATAGTTAGTTTGTTACACGTTCTGCATGCCTATATACAAGCGACCATATTTCAAAAAAAAAAATTGGTCTCATGTTATAGACATCTCTAATTGACGTTTATAAAATTTGACGTTTATACATATTTGACATTTAATATAATCGAACTGAAGTCTATAGATCCATACACATTTTATATTTCCGACAATTTCTAAATAGAGAAATCGTGCGACACCAAACATAGATAGACAGAACGAGAGAGAGAGAGAGAGAAACAAGAAAAAAAAATTAATACATATCGATAGCGAGTATATACCGAAGCATACACATAACCTATGACTTTTCGAAATATCACATCTGAATTTTTGCCGCATACAATGGCCGAGAGAGATGTAACAGTTCGTACGCTATATTCTTGGGCGTTCCTCCTTTAAGCTGAATGGCATTCTTCGCTGCCGCCAAGGCCAGCACTCTATATGTATAGATATATATATGCATCATATATATCGTAAAATGAATTAAACGTATGCAGAATATTTCTCGATTATCTTTCGATATCGATACGGAGTTGAGCTGTTGCCTTATGGAGAAACCGCGAACTCCAAGCTTTGTTCTCGATTTGTTCTTATTTCGAAAGTATATACATATATCTATATATTTTTTCCTTAGAGATAAAGATAATTACATACTTATTATGCAATTATATCATATCAAGATTTAAGTGGTTTATGAGAAGGCGAAGTTATTCGGAAACGAATCCGTTTTAACCTAACCTATTTACCTACAGTTTCTCGATTATATGTTTTAAACAAAGGGAAGCGTTCAATATTGAATACCGATAACAAAGAGTATACTTAAGCTCACAAAAGTGCTACTATATTATTCATTAAAGCCTGAAGAGTGGAGAAGCGTTTCTCTCGCTTTTGTGTTACCTTTGCCATTGTTGTTGTTATGAAAAGGTATTCATCCGTACACATTAAGTCATATATGTGTTAAATAAAAATGAATTTAAAAATAGCTTTCTCTTATATGCATAAAATCTATTTAACAAAATGTTGACAGATACAAGGTATTAAAGAATAGGTGTTTGAAACTGATGGCCAAAATTACCAGCTAGCATCACTAATTAAACCAGAATAAATATTTTTGTAGTCGTGGCAGAATTTTTTGATTCCCCGAACACTATGGACTGTTTCTTCAGACAGGAAAATTTACTGAAGCTAATTGCCAATAAAGTAATAAAGGACAGAAGCCTTGCAAATCCCATTTTTCGGTGATCGACATCAAATGAATGACAACGTTCAGATTTGTGGTGGAGGAGACCGATCCAGGTAGCTCTATGATCAAATTCCTCTCCAAGAAGATTGAAAATTTTAAATCAAGTAGATTAGAGTAATCGTGGTTTGGGTAGGTAATCTTGCCTCCCTTCAGTACCATCTATAAGATCTATAGTGAGTACTCTTTTAGTCCCAATTGATCTCCAAACTTCTGAAGAAGTCTAAGATTTTTTTCTTGAGGACTATGGTTCTAATTTCAATCGGTTTGAGGTGGTGGTGCCTTTGCTGGGTCACCACCTCGCAATTGCACGGAATATGTTCCATCGTTCCACTGTTGTCCGAACAGAATCTGTTTTTTTCCCATCTTCTTCAGGTGGTACGTAAGAGGGCTGTAGCCATGGGTAAAGCCGTGATGGTGCTGAGCTCTCTTCTGTTGAGCTCCAGCAGAGATATCACCTTGTTGGTCTTGTATGAAACCAAAGAATCCTTTCTTTGGAAGATCATCGTCAATTTTTAGAGATTATCGTTCTCTACATCAAACATTTAAATTTCTTACCAAATCTGAAGGGGTCTTTGCAGACGACATAGTGATCATTGCCAAAAATGACCGCAATCTAGTAGATATATGGAACACAACACTCAAGATGTATGGAATGACGATAAATCAAAATAAAACAAAAATTATGGTGATTGGAGGAGAAAAAATCAATCTGAATGTAGGAATAGAAGGAACTAAACTCGAAGAAGTACAAACGTTTGATTACCTGGGTATAATCATAGATGAAAAGGGAACACAAGAAAGGAAAATTAATAATAGAATAAAAAATACAAAAGACGTTAAGCCTATAACATGCAATGAATCAGAACTTCATAAACAAAAGAGAAATAACGAGAAATACTAAAATAAAAGTATATAAAAGAGTTATACAGACCGATATTGATTTATGGATGTGAATCGTGGGTGCTGAGGAAATGGAAAAAGTCCAAAATACAAGCCATGGAGATGAAATATCTGAGAAAAGTCAGGGGAGTCACCAAACTAGATAGAATGAAGAACATCTAGATATTAGGCAGAAGAAGAGGTAGACCCCGTAAGACATGGGATGGAGTGATAGCAGATTTGTTTACAAGCTAAGAGGATGGCCAAGGATAGAACACCACTTCTTGTCCACAAATATTCTAATTGATTACATTATTGATAATTTATCCCTTTTGCTTGCTCATTTCATTTTAGAGAACTTTTGGAAGATTATTTAAAACAAATCAAATATATCGTTTGAAACAGGTTATAAGAGATTCCTTCAGGATTATATTTTAGTCCTCATAATTTTTTCGTTTCCTTTCCACATCTCAACAAACATTCCAATTTGCTGGGACAATATATTTTTCTCGGACGATCTTAATTATCAAACCTCTTAGGCAAGATGAGCTTAACACTGGATGGCAAAGGGTTTATGGACAAGAAATCTGACCCCAGAAAGAGACAGAGGATCTAGGAGGTCAAATCAAATCCTGCCTCAATCTAGAGATTGTAATGATAGTTGAAGTTTAAGATTTTTTGGACATGCTGAGTGAACAGATCGAAACATTGGCTTCACGTGGAAAATACACTCTAGATAGATAGATAGATAATTAAGTGGGATGGCTATGTGGCCTCTTGCTACTGCGACCCATAGGTCTATTGTAGCTCCCTATTATCTAGACCACCTGGTCTAGCTTAGCCTTTTTTATAAAGCTTTCCAGCTTTGCCGGGTTGGTCTTCATGTAGCTCGCCGCGTGTGGGTATGGTTCGCCAATGCACTCTAGCCTCAATTTGGCTAGTCCTCGCATTGGCACAGAATGTGCTGCGAGGTCTCTTCATCTGTCTGACATATTCTGCACATGGTGTTTTCCGCCAGACCAAGGTTGCTCATATGCTTGTTGAGTCTGTTATGTCCTGTTAAAAGGCCTACAACTAGCCTGACCGTTCTCCTGCTTTTGTTCAGAAGCTCCTCGGTGTATTTAGGCATGTATTCTTTGATGAATTCTTTAGCCTGCCGCTGTCCTGGGGAGTTTTTCCACCATTCGAGGGATTTACTTGCCGACCATTTCTCCATAGTTTCGGCTACCTCTCTTTTCGTGGTTCCACACGATGGTGTAGGTTCAATGAGTGGCTTAGATGTTCCTTCTTTGGCCAGAGCATCAGCCTTCTCATTTCCTTTAATACCTTCGTGCCCCGGTACCCAAGCTAGGGTCGCCTTGTTGTGCGCCCCTAGTTCATTTAGTGCGCATACGCAGTCCCTTAAAAATACACTCTAACAATGAAACAAATGGGTCTCTATCACAACTCCAAAAGAGATGATTGGTGAATTGATGCTTCTCAAGGGCAATAGCTTCCCATCGCTTGGATTTTTAAATGGTAGTGGACTCAGATTTCCACCTGTAGGACAATGAAACAGCAAATTAACTAAACACCATTTTAATCTTTTGGCTGCTCTGGTGACTTCCACGCCATAATCTGACTGAATCGTTTTTGACTCGTATTGAAAACACCACGTTTGATCATCACGAGTTAAAATAACTAACATGCTTGCCAGATTTCTTTGGGACATTTTTAACATGTCTTTGCAAAACTGCTAAAGTCCAGGTCAAAATTCGATAGACTGTATGTTCTTCTTTTCCCTGTATACAAAGTCGCTGCGCTGTATAGGAGAGACCGTATACGATCATGTTAATAATAGCGCATATGTACATAAATATTAAGATGATTGTTATAAATTTAATAAATTAATAAAATCACAATACTTAACATATACATAATTGCAAAATAAAGCACTTTTTTTTTAAATTTATTACACCAATCACTAAGCTGTTAAATTATCTATTAAAAGAACTTTAATATAGTAGTAGTAGCAAGTGCTAACAAAAGCTATTACAGTACACATATGACTAAACAGGCGTTGAAGGTAACCTTTACGAAAGTATCTCAGTTACATGCATTGTGCTCCTCAATTTTAAAACTTAACTGACCATAAAATTATGTTACACTTGTTAAATTGCTACATCCACACACAGTAAGGTTATGTTCTATAATATGTATATACAGTTATATTGTACAGTAGACTGACGCAATATCCGCACTAAATTTGTTTTATTTTAACTTTACAAAAACCTCATTTTATTTTACTTCAATTAATCTCGTATTATTTTCGACCTTTTTCCACATATATAGAGCTATCATTACATTACTCTATACGTGTAGATTACAACACATCACATCGTATTCTTCGAGAAGGTAATAAGCACTTCTAGTTACATACTTGATACAGTTAGAATTTCTTCATTATTACAGGATTTAATCTACCTAGATTAAAAAAGAATGTGTGTGAGTGTCAATAGAGTTCAAATAAAACAGTTTAGATTGATTAACGTCCGATGTGATTAATTAACAACGAGGCACGATCACCCCATTTCACCCGTTTAAAAATAATCACAATGTTGTTACACTAATGCTCGTAAAAAATAATTAGAACGTAAATCCAACTGTAATAAAGCCATTCCCACTTCTAGATGTAAGGTAATCCGAGAAGAGGTCGATTGAAATTTCCATAAAAGTAGATCTGTAAAGCATGAACGGACTAGCGGCATGATTATGGCCGACTAGGCCGGTCAGTTCAGTAATATGAGTCTGCGATGCAAGGACTACGAAAAAAAAGAGGAAAGAACAAATAAAACTGGACGACGCCTACGATTGCAACGAGAACAACTAAGTACACCGAGATCTAAACGAGACGAAATGGGAGATGCAAATCAAGAACGATGTATAGTTTAACAAGCTACGAACGCAATTTGTGTTTAATAATTTAAACTTATTTCAAGTATGATTTAATAAAAGGTATTTAACATTTTGCTAAAGAAACTGATGTAAAAAAAAAACAGAAATTCTACATCCATACATACTTGTAACTTTCAAATTACCCTTCTACAATACCGAGAAGAATAAGCGGGCATTATAGCAGGAAGACCAGCTTTACAGCAAAAAGGAATTTATCCGTTAATGGTATAGTATTACGCAAGAAGTACCACGGCCCAGTTAGCTTACGTAAAATCATTGATAAATTATTGAGTAACTAATAGTTTGATGCTACGGTGTTGAATGAAAGTATTTACCCGGCAACGCCATCAGAGAGCTTGTGGTTCTTCTTGCATGCGCGGACAGGCAATACAACCTCGCATCGGTATTTATAATAGCGAGTCCATCAGAAACGTATAGTTGTGTAATCTTCCACTCGAGTCGATCGGGTGTATTGTTATTATTATTATTATTAGGATTATCCCGGGTATATAAGATTTATATACTCGTATACTCTTTGGTTGTATTCAATCGTTGCATGTTCGAGTTTTATCGCTTCCAGTTAAAAAGATACCACGTTCAAGAGGTTCGGAATCGTTATATTTTAACTTGAGGGCTTCTTTACCCTGATATTTTATTGATTTCGCGTTATATCCGCACTGGTACAATTATGATTTTTTTTTGAGGTTATGTGCATACATGTCGTTAGTTCAAGGTTTACTACGCAGAAGATTTGAATAAATCTAATAAAATGTTAAACCGCAGGGGAATACTTTGGAATTAAGCCTGGACGTGATTATGATTCACAAGGGAATAATTAAATATGAAAATGGTACTGTCGGAGTATTTTTCTAAGAGATATAAGTTTCTACCTGCCAGACATCATCAAAGCACCACTTGGTAAACTAATTCTGATCTTATTTTGGGAATGAAACCACAGGAAGTGAATCATGATTTGATAGAAACGATCGTATGTTTTTTTTTCAATTAACTAACATTGCTTGTTTTTCCAACATTGCAAAATTTCTTATCTGAAGCGAATATTGTCCAGACGCTTTCGGAATTCAATGAGGTTTTCTATCTATAATCGTGGTAACATTGCTTGAGATTATAGAACATGTTTAGTTTGCTAAATCAGCGAAGCGATTGGAAATGATTTAGCATCTCTTTCTAATCTATAATTGTATCTCATGTTTCTTATCAACTAACTAATCTTGCTTCTTTTGCCACAAGATAATAAAGTTATTTTTTGAGCTGGTTGGCCCTTCATGGGGACCAACCAACAAACTGGAGGAAATCACTCTAATTCTAAAATTTGAAAGGTTGGTAGTGGCTATAGATTTTGCGTCAATTGCGTCTTCTATTTTGGTCACCTTAGATTATCTTTAGTTCGTTTAATAATTGTCTTGTTTGTTCTTCCATTGCCAAATGATCGTCATGACTTAACGATTAACTAAACCAACATTTTTCCTTTTTTCCTCCACCCCCTCCGATGTGACTCACGCTTTATTAGAAAAAGAAAAGATTGAAGAGTATCGTCACACAGCAGATCCGGTACAAGATTTTCAAACTTTTCAAGATGACATGATGAATGCCTAACAAAAAGTGACGTTGTTAAGACCACTACCGAGCAGATGCAGATGATATTTACATTTTCTGTTGAACACTATGCTGATCCCGACGCAGGAAAGCCGTACGATAAGGAAGAAGACAAAAAATCAGTCAGAAACAAGAGCTGCGTTTAAGATTGCTTTGAAATCTTGCAATTTCATCGCTAGACAATGTCTGACGTCACTTTTTTAGGTCTGGACTTTATCATAGAGAAATCAAAACTATATTTTTGTCTTTCTCCTACATCCCTCTTTGATGTGGCTTATGCTTTGTTAGAAAAAAAGAAAACAGAAGAATGTTGTGACGCAGCAGATATGATTCGAGAGTTATAAACGTTTCGAAATTATATCATGAATGGCTAGCAGCAAATGATGTTCCTAAATCAACTAACCAGGATTTTACTGCCGACCAGATCATCTCCACGGTTTTCAATGAACACTATGTTGTACAATATTGAGGGTGGCAAAAAAAATTGTGAGAAACAACAGCTGTATTTGAGATTGCTTTGAAATCTTGTCATTTCATCGCTAGATAATGTCTGACTTAACGATTGACCATGAAACCTAAGCCAACTTTTTCCTTTTTCCTTCCACCCCCTCCGATGTGACTCACGCTTTATTATTAAAAAAAAAAGACTGAAGAGTGTCGTGACACAGCAGATACAATAAACGATTTGCAAACTTTTCAGGATGGCATGATGAATGCCTAAGAAAAAGTGACGTTTCTAAGACTTACTACCGAGCAGATACAGGTCATATTTTCAGTTTTCCTTCTTTGAGGTCCACCCGATTATTTCCTCAAAATTTTCAAGCATAGTTAACTGTCTCCCAACGTTATTACAAAAGGTTTTTAATTCGTTTTCAAATCATTTGATAGGAAAGATTAAGGGGATAACCTTAATTCTAAAGTTTGAAAGGTTGGCAATATGCAATATTAATTGCGTCTTCTGGTTTGGCCATCTTTCAGCCTCCAATTCTTTCATAGTTATATCCTGAGCTTGCCTAAAATTATCTTTAGTTTGTTTAATAGTTTTTTTGTGTGGATCATGATTTAATCCTTTTGCCAATCACCCCATCCAACGTGACTCATTCTCTGCTGGGAGAGAAAAAACAAAGGAGTGTTGTGACATTGCTAGATTTGTAAACTTTTCAAGATGGCACGAAGCAGTGTTATCACGATTATAGATAGAAAACCTCATTTAATTTCGAAACCATCTAGACTAGAACTTTAAAATTTTAATATCTAAAAAGCATTTAAAAGAATCAAAATATTTGAATGTCAGCAAATCCACAAACATAAAAAACTAATACCAACCCCTCACATCCAACTCCAAATCCAGTGGTCCAGATGGATGGAAGAACTCTTGCAACAATACCTAAAATTACAATGAGAGCTTAGAACAGATTAAGAGATCATAACCTCAAATATTAAGCTTTCCAAATTGTTCTAATGCTTCACATGGAGGAGTTCAACTGCACTTATTAATAGAAGTCAGTCTCAATTTCGAGATATGATCTAATCTAACATTTCTCTAAAATTAAAAATTAAATTTTCGCCCTATCCAGCTTTATCGACTATAGCCGCATGTTGGGCGCCAAAATTTTATTTTTCTTTATTTGTTTGCAAAATGGTATACCTACTAGATGTTATCTTTGATAAATAATAATTTAGCGAGTCAGGTTTCTATCATGCATATTACTACCTTTCAACAGTGCGCAGCTGACACACCCCTTGGATATGTATGTATTTCACCTTCTTGAAGAAGGATAAAACTGGAAGAAGCACACCAAAGGTGCTGTCAGGCAAATAGTGTTTGGTCCTCTTCTAAACCGAAGAGAGAAAGAATTGAAGAAAAGAAACATCATCATGGTCAGTCATCTAGATGGGGAAGAAGAAAATGATTGATTCGGAAACCGAAACAGGTGATGTGCTGATGGAGCCATAAATGTGCCCCACGTTGAGCGCCATTTTCTACAAAAATATTTCATAAATTGCATAAATACACGCAAACAATTCGCACCAAAATTTGGATCGATCAAACTACAAACTTATTTTAACTTAATTATAAATAAATATAACACGAAAAGCTACCATATGGCTTCGATACTAATGAACCGAATCCATTCCAACGCGGTATATATTATACGCTAACGTTCCTAGCGAAGGGATTATCTTATTTTCATACCGAATACGGCGACGAGAATATACTACAAGCACACGCTAACATCTTTCCGTCTTCAAGCCCCGTATTATACAGATTAGAAGTGCCGTTATTCGTTGCTTCGTTTATCGGTTCTTCATTGGCAAAAAGGATGAAAAGAAATATACGGGGCCGGCGAGTTGTGTATGCTGCAGGATGTGTAACACGCGGAAGTTACCGATAAATAGCCTGGGCACCCACACCCAACTATAAGAGTCGCGGACCCCGTGTAGACACGGTTCGAATAGAAGCCCCGGCATATCACAACTCGGTTTGGTTCGATCGTGACTGCAGGAGACCTACATAGACAAATTATCCGCGGCACGGCCCGTTAGAGTCGATTCCGGATGGCATCACGCTATATTGAAGATTTGTAGATAATAGGCGACGTACGTACGAGGGAATTATTCTTATTTTAAAATTACAACTTCATTTCGTTGGGCGCCAAACAAAAAAATGTTTACCACGCATGCAGAACGAATTACGTACGTAAATCGCTCAGATACAGACACCAAATAGGCAATTATGACTTCCGAAAGAATCATTTAACGGATGATCAAGTTAAGAAGCTAAACTTCGAAACGCAATAAAAACTTAATTGGAAACAGTACATCTTCATATACATAGTATTGCGTTTTACATATGTATGCATGTATGCGTCTAGTTTACGGTAGTAGCACTCCTAGGCCGTTAAAATTTAATGCCAACCGTTAAATGTAAAATACGAGATCTCAGTTGGTCGGCTGTCACGTCGATTGGTCCACAAGAAAATCGACGGACTCACGCGGAAGTCCCTGACGATCTCGGAATTAATAGATTATGCAAAGTTTATTCATATGATATAAGATGGCTGTGAGGTTTAGTGGAATTAATTTTATATATATGTAACGGTTGTCAATCTTGTGATGAGATATGATGGAGCAAATAATTATACAGTCGAATATATTATAATAATACCCCTCTATGTATAATATTGTTGTTACTGCTATTATTATAAATGAAGAAGACTAAACTGTAAAATGTTTTGTATATATGTATGTAGTACATATCTACATACATTCACGTCCTATTATAGTAAGAAGAAACAGATCAACGGCTAAAGTTCTAGCGCTGTCAGCGTGTCGGCGCGGATGAAGATGTACTATCTTTAAAGGGAAGTGTTTTATAGACTCGCTAGTGAATCTTTTTACTATATTAGGTATTATTCTACCAGCGTTTCTCTCATTGTTTTCTAAACTATTCTAAAGTAAAGCCGACTAGATTATATGTTGCTTTTATAGGTGTACGAAAGCGGTAGATTTATCAGAAAACAAGAAAAAATTATTTCATTCTGTGCCAAAGGTATAATATCCGACTAAAATAATGATGAAGCAAATGATAGTATGGGGAGAGGAGGGTAAGATGACACACTTTGTTTGTTTTCCAGATTATTTCAAATAATAAAGTGCTAAAGCAAAATCCTTGATCGATACTGATTTTTTGTTTTTTGTTCTTTGACAAAAAGCCATTTTGCCCACCCGGGTCAGGCAAAATGACATAGTAAATCTAATATAATCTAAATGGGCAAAAGTCGAAAAATACATTGTTTAAAGAAGGTTATTACGGCTGGCATAGCTCACAAATAAAACTCTTCGCTTTTCTAGATAGACCTGCGCATTCGACATGACACAACTTTTGGCAAAGTTGACATCGTAGCCACCATTCTTTTGATTTTGATCGACTGAACAAGCCATTGCAATAAAGACAAGCACAGTCTTCTTCGTCATCGTCAAGTCTAAATGGATTTTCTTCTCCACTTGAATCATCTTCAACAAGTTTCCTTTTAACCACATTTCTTTGGCTCAAGCTTTCTTTTGACATAATTTTTTTGTTACTCTATTGCTGGTTCTTTTCATTTCCTTTGTCACGAAGGCTTTGGAGGTACGCGCTTGCGGTTAATACATCTTGATAACAGCCAACAGCATTAGAACGGGCAAGATGATATAGTGATTCAACTTGCCCACTGCCGGGATGTGTCGTCTTACCCGTCTCGTTAGGTTTTGATCATTCATCCTGAGAAAACTTGAAAGCGAATACAAAATCAAAAACTATTCAAGCATCATGCAGTCTACAATCACATTATTATGCGGACATCTCGAAAATAACATAAAAAGTCATATTTAATAGTTAAATATTGTCTCAAAATATTACTTACATTACAAGTTATGTCTGATAAACAGAAACACTACAATAACTTCATTTATTGTGAGCCTAGTGAACTTCCACTACACATAGCAACGAATTGCCAACCTTTGCAAATAATAATTATAGTTTGGTATTTTTTAAGTTGTTGGATTGTTTCAAACAAAAAAAGTCATTTTGCCCGCTTTTCCTGAAACATCACATTTATTTTTTGAGACATGAACGTCACACTCAAGTCTCAAAAACCCAAAGGCCTTTTTTAGCAAATAAAAAACAAAATGTAAATATTTTTTTTTGTTTTGGGATATTATCTAATCTTAATAGAAAGCGTACAAAAAATTTCAGTCATAATGTTTTATTTTAAAACGAGATATAATTATTGAAAGTAAAACTTGCAATTTTTCTACAGTCCGTGGTTCGGACAATTTTCGAACATAATAAGCCATCATATTTACAGTTTTGACTGAACACTATGCTTATCCCAAAACAGGACAGCCGTACGATAATGAGGAAGATGAAAAAATCAGTCAGAAGCAACAGCTGCGTTTGAGCTTTCTAGGTTTGGACTTCATTATAGAGAAATCAAAATTATATTTTTGCCTTTCTCCCATATCCCTCTTTGATGTGATTCATGCTTTATTAGAAAAAAGAAAACAGAAGAATGCTGTGACGCACCAGATATGAATCAAAATTTATAAACGTTTCGACATGACCTGACGAATGGTTAGCAGCAAATTACTAACTAGCATCTTATTGCTGACGGTTTTGAATGAACACTATGCTGTACAATAATGAGGGAGACGAAAAAATTAGTCAGAAACAACAGCTGCATTTGAGCTTGCTTTTGAAATCTTGCTATTTCATCGCTAGATTTCATCATAGAGAAATCAAAACCATATTTTTGTCTTTCTCCCACATCCCCCTCTGGTGTGACCGCAGCAAATGATGTTGCTAAGTCAACTAACCAGGATGTTATTGCCAATCAGATCATCTCCACAATTTTGAATGAATACTATGTTGTACGATATTGAAGGTGGCAAAAAAATTAGTCAGAAGCAACAGCTGAATTTGAGATTGCTGTGAAATCTTATCATTTCATCGCTAGGCAATGATGTCCAACGTCATCTTTTTAGGTCTGGACTTCATCATAAAGGAAACAAAACTATGTTTTTGACTTTCACCCACATCCCCTTCTGGTGTGACCGCAGCAAATGATGTTGCTAAGTCAACTAACCAGGATGTTATTGCCAATCAGATCATCTCCACAATTTTGAATGAATACTATGTTGTACGATATTGAGGGTGGCAAAAAATTAGTCAGAAACAACAGCTGAATTTGAGACTGCTGTGAAATCTTATCATTTCATCGCTAGGCAATGACCAACGTCATCTTTTTAGGTCTGGACTTCATCATAAAGAAAACAAAACTATGTTTTTGACTTTTTCCCACATCCCCTTCTGGTGTGACCGCAGTAAATGATCTTGCTAAGTCAACTAACCAGGATGTTATTGCCAATCAGATCATCTCCACAATTTTGAATGAATACTATGTTGTACGATATTGAGGGTGGCAAAAAAATTAGTCAGAAGCAACAGCTGAATTTGAGACTGCTGTGAAATCTTATCATTTCATCGCTAGGCAATGATGTCCAACGTCATCTTTTTAGGTCTGGACTTCATCATAAAGGAAACAAAACTATGTTTTTGACTTTTTCCCACATCGCCTTCTGGTGTGACCGCAGCAAATGATGTTGCTAAGTCAACTAACCAGGATGTTATTGCCAATCAGATCATCTCCACAATTTTGAATGAATACTATATTGTACGATATTGAGGGTGGCAAAAAAATTAGTCAGAAGCAACAGCTGAATTTGAGACTGCTGTGAAATCTTATCATTTCATCGCTAGGCAATGATGTCCAACGTCATCTTTTTAGGTCTAGACTTCATCATAAAGAAAACAAAACTATGTTTTTGACTTTCTCCCACATCCCCCTCTGGTGTGACCGCAGCAAATGATGTTGCTAAGTCAACTAACCAGGATGTTATTGCCAATCAGATCATCTCCACAATTTTTAATGAATACTATGTTGTACGATATTGAGGGTGGCAAAAAAATCAGTCAGAAGCAACAGCTGCATTTGAGACTGCTGTGAAATCTTATCATTTCATCGCTAGGCAATGATGTCCAACGTCATCTTTTTAGGTCTGGACTTCATCATAAAGAAAACAAAACTATGTTTTTGACTGTCTCCCACAACCCCCTCTGGTGTGACTCATGCTTTGTTAGAAGAATGTTTTGACGCAGCAGATATGATTCATTTGCAGTTTTGGATGATCACTGTCTTGTCGTCCTAGAAGAAGAACTGGGAACGTTCTTGGTCTTCCAACACGTTCTATTTAGTGGTTAGAATTGCTTTGCATGCAACCATGAATTGATAAATAAGGACCTCAATCCTCCCTAGAGGTATCTAAATTTCCACCAATTCGTCGTTGAGCTTGTCTTGGTTTCCTATGAGATATTTGAGTTGAGAACGTACCAGCATGTTCTGATTTGGCAGCTACTTCTCTCCCATTTCCACTCACACAAATCTAACCATTTTTTTCCTTTCTTATTTCTTGCTTCTTAAGCCACCAAACGTTGCTGACAAGAAATATTCCTGATAACACTGATCCGACTCATTACCAATGAGTTATGTCTATGATTATCTTGCTTTTAGAATTATATAAATTTGAACAAAAACTATAATGCAGTAGTCAAGAACCAATTTTCCAATTCCACATCGATTGGTTAGAGACCTGTTACGGTCATCGAAAGAAATCCGAACCATAAAGAGTAACGCAAGAAGAGACCGCCTGGTTACATCGACGATAATAGATGGCGCTATTATCGTCGGTGAAACAACTCTCGAATATAATACAGTTTAAAGAATATTTTAAACAACTACAAAATATTAAAATCTCCCTACTAGTACGTATTGTTTCCTCGATAGATCCTATAAACAATACGACTTAAGAGAAGAAACGAAACTAACAATTCAACTTGCACACACGCGTTGGTTTTTCATTAATCCCGAGATTTATAGACTTCAATTTCCAGGCAATTTGTCTTACTACGTTTGTTCCACTACCGTTGGAGATAGGAATCTTCTACAACAGAAGAGAAGAAAAATAACAAAACACATACGACACCCACCTTCATCCTATCTAGAACGGAGTGGTCTGTGTACGCTTCGATATGTGGAATAGATTTGTTTTTAAAGGAAGGGAATTCATCACCGGTAAAGTATTAGATCTTAAATTTCCGTAATCTCTCTCTCCTTACGATGGAACAATAGATCTGGATAAGCTCGAACACGTCTGCCTGCCTACGTTATTAAGTTAAGTTTCGTTAGTTTATAACGGTTACGTAATTGTTGAAATTTATTGGATCAAATGCAGTTCTGTAATTTGATATGTCCTATTATAGAATGATTTATATCGTATAAGTCAAGGAGGAAGAAAAAAAATTATTATAAAGAATACAGATGCTAAGAAATTTACTATTCTAGACGAGGATAGGCATTAACTATTTCTCGTTAATTGACACGTTACCCTTTAACGGATTAAACGCTGCAAATTCCGTCACGCGTTCATCGTCCTTTCTAGGAAAAGCCCAAAGGAATCGAACTGGATATAAGATGGTCAAATTGTGTCTAAACATGTTAACCAAGCTTTTGTTATAATTTAATTTAATTCTCGCTACTTTCTCACAATTTTTTTAATTCTTATTTGTTTATTATCTCGAAGTATAACGATAATAATTTTGCGGTTTATTTATCAACGTGTTTAAGCATAACTTTAAGAAGAATTTGCCGCTACTTTCATCGCGAACGCAGTGTGAGAATTTCTACTACCGGCTTTTTAATTTTTGAAAACCGTTTTCAGGTTTTAATTTATTTTAATTATGAAAATAAGATTCAGTGGGAATATTTCTCCGTTGAATTAAAACGGAGATTGTGCACGCATTCCTTTTTATCTTTTGATTTGTTTAAGTGAAAGTTATCGATGAAAAAAAACAACAACAGAGATCTGTACTTATCATATTTATCCTATTTTTGTCTTGAATGGAATGTGGTATATACAGGGCGTTTTAAGCTATAGATACATTGAATTTAATCAGGCCCTCATTCATTCTTTTTGTCTTTCATGTCGTATCATGTTGAAGGAATAATAGTCATTTCTTGAGTCTTTTTTACCAACTAGGTGGAGAGGGAGGAAGGTATAGGGGTTTAGTGCAGGTCCAACTCGACAGTTTGATGAATGATAAATGAAATGAATCATTGTTACCACCATAAGGTACTGATCTATATTTCTACAAGAGCATATTAGTTAGGATTTTTACTAGAGGACTCCATCTCCTCCATATTAGATCATGTTGAAGAAATAATATTTGAATAATAGTTTCTTAGGTTCATTTGGCAGCCCTCCTGAGGGGGTGGTTTAATGATATCCAGTCCAACAGTTTAAGCGAGAATTGGATTGGAAGTGATTTTGATTTCGAGGGATAATTGTTGAATAGAACTACAAAGTCTCGCTTGATATCAACGTTATGGACAAGCAAGAAGAGGAATCTAAAGTAAAAAGTTAACCCATGAATGGGGTAACATTGCCAACCCCTTTATTGAATTCTGTGGTAAAGGTAGCTTCGCAAAAAAGACGATTAAATTTTTTAAAGAATTGCCTTTCAAAAAATAAAAAAGTTACGACCATTTACCATTAAACCTCTATTACAAAAATACAAAAAAGTTAATACAAACAATATAACAAATGGTAGTGAAATGTTTAGAATATCTCATCAAATCTTCAAAAATATCTCTTGAGATTGAGGCAAAACATGGTGTGGCTAGTAGTAATGTTTTCTTAAAAATCCCTTAACCTATTCTTCATCATCATTCATTTTCTTGATCTTACTGTCTACATTTACCTTCAATTTCTAACAATCTAACCACAGATTATTTGTGAATTCAGGGCACGTCAAAAATGAGCTTCAATATGTACAATTGCATAACTAATTTAATGATGACTCCTTAATCCTTTCTGTTGTAGAAAGTGAATAAATAAAAATGTTGAATTGGTCTAAATCCTTTTCGGTGCTTTCTTTCCCAACCATCTTCTTAAAACAAAAACGATAAAAGTAGAGGCACCGTGTGAATAACACTTTTAAGGCTCTTTTAAAATCCATCAGAATCTAGAAATTAGTTACTTGTTTGGAAAAAGAGGGCCTATCTTTTTGAGTTTTGATTAAAAACCTGTACGATATCTCTATTTAAAAAAAGATCCAAAATCGTTGACCACCCTCTACGAATCATCATCTATATTTGGCAATCTAATTTGTCCTTGAGTGTCCTGAATGAAAAATCCGCCGGCATTAAGGTTGCCTCGCCTCCACCAAATAACGATAAATCCTTCTTCTGCTCGAAACTAAGAAGTATGAGTTGGTTTCAATGTGTTCTGGCCGTTTAGAAAAATCTGTTTGTTGTGTTTTGGACAATCACCTATAGAGAATATAGGTTTTTTAGCCTGTGTGTTCATCTAGGATATATAATTTGTAAGCTTCGCTGTGCATCGATCTTACTTTTAATTGCTTCCATGATCACTTACAGTAATTCTAGTAATGTTTTTACTACCTTAAAATTGACTTGCGTTTTGGCTTTATCGTTCTTCCCTCAACTACTTACTTGCCTTCTGTTTTCCGGAGCAAGTACCTTGTGGATCTGGAAGTTAGAGAAAACAGTGGCGATTTTTATAACATCTCTTCCCACGACCATCTTCGCTGGGTCAAGCCGCCTTCGAGAATCCAACCGCCACCACCAAATAGATCGAGAGTTTCGTTGCCTATTACCGTTCTGAAGATTCTATTTACCAGTGTCTTAATATATTTTTTTATTCGACCTGTTATTTTGACTTGACACCTCGGTCATGCCCATCAACGTGGAGCGCTTATAGAGCAGCAGAAGCGTTATTATCATGGTGTGGACCTAGATTTGTTGCCTACGATTGAAACATTCTGTGGTCGTTTAGGGTGTTGATATCTTCCTCCTCCAGATGCTCGTTGATTCGGCTGATCAGTATTTTCTTCAACTGCTTTAGAGATCGATGACAGCAATGAGACCTCGCGGTCACTTCTTTACTAGTTGGGTAAAGACAATATAGCTGGTCATTTAATGCTTGGGAAGGCACCACTGATACTACAATTATCTCTTCATTACCAAACATGTTTGTATCAAATCAAAAGATTAATAGACTACGCTCAGATAAAGCTTTTAATTTGATACTTAAGAGGTTCTTCTTGATTTTTCCATCCTCTCTGTTGAACCATTTAAAGGAGAGGTAAAAAAAGATCTTGAATCGCCACCTTAGGAAGCGATTTGATGGTGACCAACAACGAGATTCTGATGCATTCTAATGTTTCGAAGGATCCTATTAAATGGAACCACTAGAATGCCGAGAATCATAGTGACTTGGTTTTGGATGGCTTCAAGCCTATTTAAATGGATATTAAGTAGCTAAGGATGATCAAAATTCACTCCTAAAGACATAATAGTGAGAAACACAATTGAGTCAATATTCTGATTGGCAGCCAGGATTGAATTAATTGCTAGCCTTCCTCGTTCTCTTAACACAGTCTTTTGTTATTTAAAATAATCGAATATGCTTCTATTTCCAATGAATGCTCTCTGGCTTAGGGGGAGCTAGATAATTGGGACACAATAACCATGTAACTCTTCAGTTAGTGCCAAGCTACTAAGGGATGGAAGCGAACGAAAAGACTTGGTAAGCTTGCCAAAGAAGCAGCAAAAATGCTTTTTATTGGACCTGATCTCTGTTGTGGATTGCAAAAGCGCCACCTAGAACAAGCAATTAACAAATGGAAGGACAACGGAAAGGCTTCTCACTGGTTGAATAGGCCAGGACAAAAGCAGGCGAAGGCACTGTTATCAGGATCGCCTAAGATAGCAAAGACGTTGCTATCTTTCAGCAAAAGGGATCTTGGATTCTTGGCAGGGTTTTTGACAGGTCATATGGTTATGAAGTACCATCTACATAAACTCGGAAAAGCTGAAGATCACATCTGTCGTCGATTCGGCTGACCAGTATTTTCTTCAACTGTTTTAGAGATCGATGACAGCAATGAGACCTGTTTGTAGGCGTTGACCTCGCGGTCACCTCTTTACTAGTTCGGTAAACACAATATACGAGTAGATGGTCATTTAATCTTTGGGAAGGCACCACTGAGAGCACCAAATCAAAATATTAATAGACTAGGCTCAGATAAATCTTTTAATTTGATACCTAAGAGGTTCTTCTTGATTTTTCATCCTCTCTGTTGAACCATTTAAAGAAGAGGTAAAAAAAATCTTTAATCACCACCTTAGGAAGTGATTTGATGATGATCAACAAAGAGATCCTGATGCATTCTAATGTTTCGAATGATCCTATTAGATGGAACCACAAGGATGCCCAAAATCAGTTTATTGACTTGAATTTGGATGGCTTCAAGCCTATTTAAATGAATATTAAGTAGTTAAGCATAATTAAAATCCACTCATAAAAACATAATAGTGACAAACACAATTGGCAGGCAGGATTGATTTAATTGCCAGTTACCTCTGTTACTTTGTTCTCCTGACACAGTCTTTTGTTATCTTCAATACTCGAATATGCTTCTATTTCCAATTAATGCTCTCTGGCTTAGAGGGAACTAGGCAATTGGGACACAATAACCACCATAACTCTACTTCAGTGGATTCCAAGCCAATAAGGGATTGAAGCGAACGAACAGGCTTGCTAAGCTTGCCAAAGAAGCAGCAAAAATGCTTTTTATTGGACCTGATCTCTGTTGTGGATTGCAAAAGCGCCACCTAAAACAAGCAATTAACAAATGGGAGGACAACGGAAAGGCTTCTCACTGGTTGAATAGGCCAAGACAAAAGCAGGCGGAGGCACTGTTATGAGGATGGCCTAAGATAGCAAAGACGTTGCTATCTTTCAGCAAAAGGGATCTTGGATTCTTGGCAGGGTTTTTGACAGGTCGTATGGCCATGAAGTACCATCTGCATAAATTCGGAAAAGCTGAAGATCAAATCTGTCGTCCTACTGTCATCGTAGTGTTCAAGACGAAAGAAACACCAACTGTCCCATAAAAGCAATTCCTCGTTTATTTATTATTTCATCATAATATTAAAGATCTAACATCAATGTCTGAGACTACAAGCAATTCAAACCACCAACTATCCATTAAAATTTCACTGGCATCATTTAGATTTAAAAACAATGATAAGAACAAGCTTATTTACATAATACAATTGTGTCCGAACAGGCCAATTTTAGATACGACCAGGTTAATTACATAACATTATACGTTTACACTAAAACAAGAACAATTCCGAAATTTATAGCCATAATCTTCAATAGGTTTGGGTTTTGCCACACGATCCCCGAGGCTATTTGATGAACAACATAACAATTTTTTTTGTTCATCTCCTCGTTTGAATAACATTCCAGTCGTGCTAAAATAAAATTTTATTAAATCCGCCGCAAGATACACGATTTAAGAAAGTACCTCTCGGACAATATTGCTGATTAGCAAACGAGATATAAAAGTACACTTACAAATATGGTTATAATACATAACACCTAACATAACCAAATTAACAATAAGAACAATTCCAATATGAATGCTTTTTTTTGGCAATTATGTGGCCTTCAATTAATTCAAACGAGATATAAATCAGATTGATTAGATTAGACATTAGAGCACCCACTCAGACTCAGTCTGAGTCACTATTTCCTAAATCAACGTGTCAGAATACTATTTTGACACATTGACATTTAATATGTGTCAAAATAGTATTTTGACACATATTAAAACAGTTATACAGGGTGTTCAAAATTTAACATGAAGAAATAGATCTATTTAAAAGAGTTGAGTGAGAGATGATTAGTTTTTAAATAAATCTTAACTAAACCTGTAACATCTTAATAAAATAAGATTTTCTGATTCATTTCAGACTCATCACCACATTCTGATGAGCGTAGTGGATTCGGGGCTACCCTGGCTCCGTTATTTACCCCCGGTACCGCTGCAGCTCCCTTTAACAATGCGAGAGAAAGATTCATCTCCAAGGAAAATGTTAATCATGACAGGTGGACACAGCTCCCCCAAACAAGCTTCGATCTATCCATTATCCGTAAGGGTACCACCAGGAGATGACGGTCCATTCGATTTATCCCGGAACACAAGATCACCAGGTCCTCATATGTCACCAGCCGGTCGTCCACCGCCAGGTCCGCAAGATGATGAAGACCAACCGTTAGATTTGAGGGTCGATCATAAGAAATCCCTGATGATAATGCGACGACAAGTCGAGGATGAAAACAGGAATTTAATTTCGCCAACCGCTAGTGTTAACAGTGATAAAGATGAAGTGAACGTTGTGGTGGAAGAACGCACAAGTCCTAGTGTTAACTCGGGTAATAAAGAGATGGGGAAATTTAACCCGCAAATTCCAGGGTTTCCTGTGTTGTTTCCGCCCCAACCGTTGCATCCTTTAATGTACGAGGCGATGTATAGGGCGCAAAACGAGAAAATCCCTAGATTACCTTTATCTTATCCTAATTCCCCAACTGGTTACCACCCTAGGTATCCATTTTTAAACCATACCTTGATAAGTCCACCGGTGAATTCGGTTCCTTTCGATATGTTAAGAACGCCGCCGGCTCCTCAAGCCCCGAAGCAATTCTCCGATACGACCGGTGGTAAAATCAAAGACAGATACGCTTGTAAATTTTGCGGTAAAGTTTTCCCGAGAAGTGCCAACTTAACGAGACATTTACGCACCCATACAGGTGAACAACCTTATAAATGTAGATACTGTGAGAGATCTTTTAGTATATCCAGCAATCTTCAAAGACATGTTAGGAATATCCATAATAAAGAGAAGCCCTTTAAGTGTCCGTTATGTGAAAGGTGTTTCGGACAGCAAACTAACTTAGATAGGCACCTGAAGAAGCACGAAGCCGATGGTCCGACGATTTTAGACGAGAGGACTTTACAAAGGAGAAACATCACTCATAAAAGTATTACTGAGGAATCGTATTTCGAAGAGATCCGTTCTTTTATGGGTAAAGTCACTGATGGGAGGTTATTGCAGCATCTACAACCGTCGAAGAGTCTGCCGAATTTCCCCATGTCGTTACCAACTAATATATACGAGAACTCCAAGATTGTCCAGGAGAAATTGTTAACGCCAACCTCACCTGATGAGAACAAGCGAGATTCGTCGTATTTTTCCGATAAGGATAATTATTCTTCGGGGTCATCCACGACCTCGGAAGCTTCGACGACTCATAAAGATGAGGATAATATTGAGAATTCCATGTTTAAAGGGGATGGTAAACAGGAGGAATCGGAAAATTCTAGTGGTAATAATACTTGATTTTTGATCGTTTCGATCTTTTTTTGTTTTTTTTTTAGTTAAAAAAAAAGAGGAAAGGAGTTCAAAAAAAATTGTTTTTTCAAATTGATTTTTTTTTGTGATATTCGGTGATATATATAAATATATATTGGTTGTTGTCAATTTTTTGTGTGTAATGATTATAATCTGTTATATACAGGGTCTTTCAGGAAATCTATGTACTTACTACAATTTTTTGCTGTTGTACCATCTTGAAGGGAAATTAATATTGTGAAGTCCTTTTAAAGAATCAGGTGACAAACTTATAGAATAAATACCGAAAATCATTATAATTAAAAAAAAATTATACAGGGTGTGCAGAAATTAGGAATATTTGCAAATCCTTAAAAATCCGTTTTTTTTTCAAATTTAAATTATTAGAGATTGTAGTTTGGTATGAAAATTAAGTGTTTCGATAAGACTATGTTGAAGTTTCTTCACAAGATTTTAGAAAGTCTAAAGTCTTCTTCTTCTAAAGTCCAAGTCACCCAGAAGACTTTAAGATAGTAAACGATGGTTGTGAAAATCTGCACTCAACTACTTCGATAAGGGTTATCAAATGGGTAATATTTTTGCTGCGTTTTCTTTATATCGTGTGAGATTTGGTTCACCCCCCTTGAATGTAATTATTACGTAATGGATAGGGGAAAGTATACAGTTGTTATTGACAATGTTATAGTTATTGACGTCATTCCTTTAAATTCCAACAAACATTAACATTTACCAGATGGTTAGGAAAAAATGAATGCTGCTTCCATGGCATGCATAGATATATCAAGGTCATTTTTTTCCCGATTGCAGATAAAAGTCTAAAAAGTTTGTCTAAAAAGTTTTATAGATCGACACGACTTTGTCTTTGTCAGTCCATCCCCTCCATATTTAAAGTGACCGTTACTCTGTTACCTTTAAATGTGGAGGGGATGGACCGACAAAGACAGCACACTGTCGCTTAATAAAACCGTTCGAAGATTAAATCGTGTCGACTGTACCTCTAAATCCTTAAAGTGTAATTGATTTTCTGTAGTTCAACATTCCTTTGTTTTTCCAAATATTCTAAATATATTATATTAAATTCCTTCGATTAACCAGTAGCTTGGTGTCAATAAATATTTCCTGAGGTGTTGATAACACTATGGTTAAAATATATAGTCTCAATGGTTGTTTCTTTTTGAGAGGAGGAGGAGAAAATAATTGATTGTTGCAAAAAAAAATTTCAAAAAAGGGGTGGTAACTATTTGACAAAAGAATGTCTAAATAATCATGCCCAATACAATAATAAATCAAACTGAAGGAATGCTGTATGCTGCAACATCAGGGCTAAAATGAGCGAGAAAAAGATTAAAGATAAAACATTGTAGGCAAGACAAGAAAGAACTGAAAAGAGCAAACGTTAAAAATGGAAGGATTCAAGGGAGGGGGATTACCAAATGATATTATTGACTATCCAAAGACCTGTACTGTTCACTGTACTCATTCGGAAATTAATGGAAGAATTGAAAAGGTAACCAAATTGTATTATGGAATCATGGGTACTTAATAATAGACAAAAAAGCAAAATCTAGTTTGCAGAAATGAAATATCTTTTAGGAGAGTGAGAAGCACAACTCGAAAGGACAATAATCGATTATAGATTTTGGACAGAAGTAGAACACTAAACACTTCAACCCACTAAACACCAAACAAGTTTTAAGTAAAGTAAAAAGTTAAATTTTGTTTGGTGTTTGGTGGGTTGAAGTGCTTAGTATTAGACCAGTAAAGCTATTATATGAAACCAAATTGTGTAAAAGGAAAAGAAGAAGACCATGGCAAGAATGAGAGCACCATTGGAAATAGGGTGCATGTCTCCAGCCCACCAGCCACCCCCTCCCCCATTTTTCGAATTTTTTTACGCTCATCATTTTGTGGTTATTTTGTGCCGTTTTGTGCCGCAAAAAAGGAAATTCTGTGCTTTCATATTAACCGAGTTATAGGGCTTTCTTTTTGGCGGGACCAGGGACATGCCAGTCCCCCATTTCAAAATTTTGAATATGCTATCATTTTGTGCTTAGCAAAAAGAAAATTTTGTGCTTCCATATTGATTACTATGGAAGCAATTTTAAGTCCAGCCCTGACATGTCCTCAGATCAACTACCTGAACATGTCGAAGCAGCACAAAATAAACACAAAAGAGATAGCGTGTACAACATTTCGAAATTGTGGGTGGTGGGGTGGGGCTGACGACATGCCAGGGCTGGATTTTGAAATCGCTATAACTCGGTCAATATGGAATTACGAGGGTGGCGGGGCTGGGGACATGCACCTTTGGGAATAGTATCAAGAAGAGATTCTATCTTGTCCTATTCTTTGACCGTGTTTGATATAATTTTTTTTCCTGAGTTTATTGGGTAATGACCGTCATTACCCAATAAAATTAGGGAAAAATCCAGATGAAAGAGAAACAGAAATACTTTTACCAACAATCGTTTGATTATTGCAACTAGCGATAGTGCGTTGGAATGTATCCAAAACCAAATTCGTATTAAGCCAATGATGGAAGGTGATAAAAAAAATCATACATCACATCATCAACAGGAGTAGATTCGCCCTGTTGTTCAATTATTTACATCGCTGCCAACTGAAGAGCTTTTTTCCCCCTCCTTGGGTTTCGTCTTCTGATTCTTCTGCAAGGCTGTTCTCAAGTGTCCCCATCTCCACAACTGCTTGCATAATTTGATCAACATTCAAGAAATCGCTCTCTAAGTCGTCATCATCTGTCATCCCATCTTCGACATCTTGCTGTACAATTTCGTCATCACTAGAGGTTGGTAATAATTTCATCAAATGGGAATGAGGTAGTTCGTTGCCAAGTGTGGTATTGACCTCTTTTTCAATATCTGGCCAAGCCTTTTACCAAAATTTGATGAATGTTGAGCTAGGAATTTCTTCATACGCTTTTGCAGTAATGTAGATTACATCCTTTATGTTGATGGACTTCACAGCTGGTCCATTGGTTGAATGATGCTTGCCTAGCAATTTTATTCCAGGCTTCTTCACTTTAAAGTTCGGTTGGATGTGTACCAGCATTGTCTAAGACTAAAATTGCTTTTTTTTTGGTAATTGAGGGTCCTTTTGTGAACCAATCCTTGAAGATGTAAGAATTCATCCAAGGTGACTTCTGAGCACGATAAAATTGAATGTGTGTGGTTTCTCAGATTTGCCCGATGAATTCGTTCTTTGTTGAGTTTGAACCCTGGAGTTGAACACACATTGCCAACAGAGTTTGGTCACAAAGTCATTTCTTGCAGGAGCATTTTTCTCCACATTTCTTCATTCTTCCATCTTCATAACCACCCATCACTGGCTGCAAACTCAGCCTTTTCTTCAAATTTTGCTTGGAAAATCATTGCTTTTTCTTTGAAAATAGGTCTGGAAATAGGTGTGCTTCTCCTTCGCTCTTGTAAAAATCACAGCCACAAACCGTCGTTAACCATCTCATTTGTAGGACTTTTCAAAGTTTTCCAATCTGTCAAAATTTTTTCCATCAATCGATTTTCGATTACGAAGCCAACCTTCGTTCACTTATAAATCTTTTTTTACTTATTCTCCTTCTATCTATTCGTTCGATGGCATTTAGTTTTCGTTTTGACAAACTCATTTTAAAAATAATACAGTAACAGTAACATAAAATGAAGATACAGCAAAGTGCGAAGGTTACAGTGACACAACCACTTCTTTTTTTTTTGTATAAAACGCAATATCATGTCAGTTGTCTCATTCAACGTCATATTATTAAAGAGAGAGACTTCAAACAAATTATAATATCAATCAAGTAATTTCTAATTTCTTCTACCAATAAAGCAAATAAAGGAAAAAAAGACAAATGGTATCAATTGTTGCATATCTACAAGAGCCAATAATTTGTTCCAATCTTTAGATGAGCCAATCCTCGAGATTAAAAGGTTTAAAAACAGTTGAAATAACTTTCCAATCTTGGACAAACCAAAATAACTCTTCTTTTTTCGCAAAAATTTTCCACTGAACTTAGTCCTCACTGGTGGATTCTGTTTGGAACACAGTGAGACTAGATTTCTTTAGAAGTTTGAAGATCAACCCACATTTAATCTAATCTAATCTAAGTCTTATCAAAATACTTTAATATCATAGTCAATGTAAAATTTCTTGGTGGATTGCAATAAAGTTTTACACCTTGAAAGGATTTTGTAATAATTCTTCATTAAGATGGTGCAACAGCAAAATATTAAAGAAAACTTGTAAAAATTGGAAAACCCTGTATTATCAAGTGTCACACACGATTATGATGGTTTTTTCCCCCCTCTTAAGATGTATGATGAAATTGGTACAAATTCTTTTCTATATTAAGGAGACATATTTAAGCATTATTATTTTGTAAATTTCCTTTATTCCTTAATTAATTTAAATAATATATTGCATCCTATTTTATGAAGGAATACCTACCATCTAAAGAAAAAAAAAATAAACGTTACCGTATTACTTTCTTCCACTCGTTAAGACACGCAGAGTTAAACTCTTCGAATGATGAATTGCTATCCGCCAATTAAAGCGTTACACCAATTTCAGAAAAGTAGCTACGCGTACGTCATGCATCATGTGTAAAATATCTCCTCTAAAAGATTGGAACATAACAGCACGGCTAATAATTCGTTTAGACTTTCCAAACGCTTACTTGCTTTACACGGAACCAGATCATTCATTCCGAGGAAGAGAGAAAGAACCCACAGCCACCGCCTGTTAAAGATTGTTTGTCTGTGTATGTATTTAGAGCTGCTAAGATAGCCTCGGGCGACGTTTCGGAGATATGTGGCAATCAGAAGATGACTTACACATCCATTAGACGTCATACAAACTCGAAGATTTACCATCGCTTAGATCGAAATTAATTAGGTGTAGTATTAATCCATTTTTCTATATTAATAAAGCAAATCGTAATACTTATGTGACATTCCTCGAGTACTGTCGATGTCGTTTATATAATCGTAAAGTGTTGGGAACTCTTGCAACGTCCAATTCACAATCGTATCATCTTAAATACATACATACCACTCGTTTATACAGTTACGAGCACGAGTGAGACAATATAATCGACATTTTTGCCATTTATGTCTAATCTTTAGATCGGATGTATTAACGGGGCGATTCAGCTTCGCTTTTAAATAATTATATTTCGCGATTGCGCCACTGTTGTTGTAGCGATCGTGTTTTGTCGAGATCTTCTGGTTTTGGTTTGGATTTTTATGGGGAAAAATTGCGTCATTTTTGGTGCTTTTTCCATCTTTCTTCACTTCTTGTCGCTATAATTAGCGCACGTTCCTGCGTTATAGATTGCGACGGTTATTATCGTCGTTTAAGGCGAGACTTCGTTGCCATATCGAATGGGAAAAAATCGTTTTGTGGGAAAAATATTTCTATGGCGTAAGCTAGTTTTTTTTTTGTTTGTTATAAAAACGTTCCATTTTTTTTTAAATCCTTTTCAGTAAAAATGTTGCAAGAATAAAGCTAAAAAAATATTGTCACAAAGAGAAAGAGAGGGATGAGATGGGAAAAAATGTTATTTTTCAACATTTTTTTTTTGTTATAAAAACATTCGATTTTTTTAATTTCCTTTCAGTAAAAATGTTACAAGAACATAGTTAAAAAATATGTTATAAAGAGAGTTTGTGACAGCTTAAATAGTGGAGGATGAAATAAGAGAAGATGCAAAGAAAAAAAATTATTTTTAAACTTTTTAAAACAAAACTATTTAAAATAAAAAAATGCAATAACGATAACTTAATCTTCACAATTAAAACAATAGAAGGACAGCATTCTTAGTAGTTACCTCAAGAGATTCTCTTTGAGCTTCCATAATATTCCTAGAGTCAATTGTTACTGAAATCACAAAATTGTTCCCCTCTTATTTTGCTAAAGCCTATTGGTTCTTGTGGCACTTATAGTTTGCGGTTTGGGCTGGATGCAACCTCTTCCACTCAGTTGCTAAATGGGTTGGTTAGTATCTTGTCAGCAATGTGATCACATTGGCTGATAATTTGCAATCTTCATTTCTAAATACAATTTTATTAAATGGCCAAACAAATGATTTGATTAGTTCATCAATGTTGTTCTTTTCTACTTTTCAAACGAACCAATCCACTACAACTATCCCTAAAAATGATTGCATGATCAATATAAAACGACAATTTATTATAGATGAAAAAGATATTCTTTGAGGGTGAAAGGTTCTGGAAAAACTGAAATTTGATTAGTTCATTAATGTTATTATTGGACAAAATCTTTCCTACATTTCAAACGAGCCAATCTATCTTTCTATTTTTAAAACGTCTTAAAATGATTGCATCTGATGAAGGAGGGTGGTGGTGGACAAGATAAAACGACAATGATATTATAGGATGAAACCCTAATGATATTCTTTGAGGGTGAAAGGTTCTGGAAAAACTGATTTTTAATTTGATTAGTTTTCATCAATGTTATCCTTGGACAAAATTTTTCCTACATTTGAAACGAGCCAATCTATCTTTCTATTTTTAAAACGTCTTAAAATGATTGCATCTGATGAAGGAGGGTGGTGGTGGACAAGATAAAACGACAATGATATTATAGGATGAAACCCTAATGATATTTTTTGGGGGTAAAAGGTTCTGGAAAAACTGATTTTCGATTTGATTGGTTTTCATCAATGTTATCCTTGGACAAAATCTTTCCTACATTTCAAACGAGACAATCTATCCTTCTACTTTTAAAAGGTCTTAAAATGATTGCATCTGATGAAGGGGGTGGTGGTGGACAAGATAAAACGACAATGATATTATAGGATGAAACCCTAATGATATTCTTTGGGAGTGAAAGGTTCTGGAAAAACTGATTTTTAATTTGATTAGTTTTCATCAATGTTATCCTTGGACAAAATCTTTCCTACATTTCAAACGAGCCAATCTATCTTTCTATTTTTAAAACGTCTTAAAAATGATTGCATCTGATGAAGGAGGGTGGTGGTGGACAAGATAAATCGACAATGATATTATAGGATGAAACCCTAATGATATTCTTTGGGGGTGAAAGGTTCTGGAAAAACTGATTTTTAATTTGATTAGTTTTCATCAATGTTATCCTTGGACAAAATCTTTCCTACATTTCAAACGAGCCAATCTATCTTTCTACTTTTAAAAGGTCTTAAAATGATTGCATCTGATCAAGGGGGTGGTGGTGGACAAAATAAAACGACAATGATATTATAGGATGAAACCCTAATGATATTCTTTGGGAGTGAAAGGTTCTGGAAAAACTGATTTTCGATTTGATTTGTTCTCATCAATGTTATCCTTGAACAAAATCTTTCCTACATTTCAAACGAGCCAATCTACTACTACTATCTACTTTTAAAAGGACTAAAAATGATTGCATCTGATCAAGGGAGTGGACAAGATAAAACGACTATGATATTATAGGATAAAACCCTAATGATATTCTTTTGGGTGAAAGATTCTGGAAAAACTGATTTTTGATTTGATTAGTTCATCAATGTTATCCTTGGACAAAATCTTTCCTACATTTCAAACGAACCAATCCACTACTACTATCTACTTTTAAAAGGACTGATTTTCGATTTGATTGGTTTTCATCAAAAAATGATTGCATCTGATCAAGGGTGGTGGTGGTGGATAAAATGATAGGCTTCGACAATTTGATTAGTTTTCATCAATGTTATCCTTGGACAAAATTTTTCCTACATTTCAAACGAGCCAATCTATCTTTCTATTTTTAAAACGTCTTAAAATGATTGCATCTGATCAAGGTGGTGGACAAAATTAATAGTTGACTGCCAATTATGGAGCTTGAACCACAATTTTAAATATAAGGACGACAGTTTTATTTAACAATTTTAATATCAATAACTGTGGTTTTATTAAGGACAACGCCTCCTTAAATTATTAACTGTATTTTCTGAATAGCTTAACAAGGATACATCCACTTGTTAGGTGTTGCTTTTTCGACAATTCAGAAACGTGGTTTCCTCCTTCGTCTCATATTGTACCAACTAAAAGAAGCAATTTGCTTGTGTCTAATACTTCATATTTCGATAATGTCAAGTTCAAGTTCTTTTCCGAAGCATCTATATCATGTCAGCTCTCTTTTATGCTGTTCAACTAATTATCCTAAATTTGCTTGTTTCCTTGAATGATCCTGACAAATCCAATCGTTAGGAATTTTGATTTTAATTTCTCATTTTGTCTGAATTTCTGTCAAATAATACCATAGATAAATGGTAGTCAGAAGCTCGTACCTTCTGGCTATCACTTATTTTATCGATGCTGTACTCCAAGTGTGGAGCATTCACGCAAAAATTGATAAGTCCTTTTTAAAGAGATTTCAGTATCAAGATTTTTTTATATCATTAGCTTAATTATAAATCGAATAATATTATAACACAAAATATTGACAAAATTGTTGCGTCCTCCATAATAAGACCTATTAAGTTTTGCTTAAAAATAGACATGGACTTAGGAAGTTTTTTTATTTTTCTTTTTATTTTATTAATATGTACTCAAAACCAACGATACATAGTTAAGAAAACAAAAGTGTTGAAGATTGGCAACTATTTTACTTAAATGTGATAACTGGGATCCTCATCCGGACAGGTACAGGGTCCTTCCTCGTTCCTATCACATCTCGAAGATCTCTCAACCCCATAATTTCCAATCCTCTCCCAAAACTTTTAATCATCCTACTTCTCTATAAATTTTGTGGTATTTTTCTTTATTGTTTCTGAATGACTCTCTTCTTAGCAGTTTTTTCTACCCTACCAAAAGCTCTATCCGCAGGTAGAAAGCTATGTCCTCTCACAGGGACAAGGAACAGTATATGATCATGTGAATAAGATGTGAGTTTTTATTTTGGACCCCGTCGAATCCGACGAATGGTTATAATATCTGGTGGTATCTCAAAAGTTTAAAAGTGCTGAAGCTATGTCAATACTGTTTCTACCAACCTGATTTTCAGTCCATTAAAAACAAAACTGAGTTTCTTGAATCCAAACCTACTACACCAAACGTGTAATAATTATTTTGCCTTAAATAAAACATGTCCGAAACGGCTGTTTTTGGCAGGAGTTGATCCTGTTGAAGGTCAAAAGTAAACGTAAGCGAATTCGCAGGTTTTCCTTTAGGCATTTTTTCGAAGCTTGTGAATTCTCTTTTGACTTTGCAATGCAAGTGTCTTCCTCGGATCCTTTTCCCAGAAACTTCCTTCTCGTACCAAATCATCGCCTTCTTCGTTACCCTCCATCTTCTAACACCTATTTTTCACATAACCACAAACTGCAACTATTTATATGCCAAGAAATAGAGAATAATGATTCAATCAAAGATTTTGCTTTAAAGTTTATAATTAAATATTCATCAGGAGTACCCCAAAAGTGTAGACTACGGGGTTTCAATTATTACAACTCCTTATTTCTGAAACTCTCATTTTGTCATCGCACAGATACTTTTTCTTATTGCTATTGAAAGGATTTACTGAGATCTCTTCTTCTTTCTTTAACATATTCAAAGATCGCTCCAGATTTGACGTCGTGAGAGTGAGGTTTGGTTCGTTGTCAGTCGCTATGAAGATGTTCTTGCAAGTCGCACTGAAAACCGCAAAAGTGATCCTAGTTGTTACTGTGGTAGCGTTCATAGAAAGCGATGTACTCACGATAACCAGTTGTCATAATCATTAGATGTAGTTAACAGGAAATGGTCCTGGTCTAATTTTATGGTTCTCACTCCAACATGACAATCATAAGACCAGTAATAAATAATCTACCATGTCACCGACTTTAGTGGTCCCTATAGCGATCTTCCAAAATATTATCTTTGACAACATTTATTTCTTCAGTCGGAGTAGAATTTGTGTGAGTTCATATTAGATAAAGGAGTAATAAATATCTTAATTCTCACAAATATGTATTGTTGTGACAAAATCAAATCAACTAAAAATGAATCGGTGAGAACAGAAACAACATGAGTCAACAATTTCTTTTTCTAAACCTACTTTTTCTTACCTTAAACTATTCTGTAAATAAAGAGAACTGTCGCTCTATTCTTTCTGTCTCTGTAATTATTCTTACAGGGGCTATTAAAAATTTTAGCTTTTATATCTTCTTCAGGAAAAAACACTTTTAGTTTTTCTTCTCTTTTCTTTTCGTCTCCTTTTGTCCTTCTATCTTTCTAATGTCTTTAATTTCTTCTTTCAAAACTTTTGATTATCTATATTATTAATGTCTTTCCTTCTTTTTAAAAAGAACTTTTCTCCTTCACCTGACTTTTCTATTTTTTTCTTAATCAAATTTCAAAACGTTCTTCTTGTTTTCCTTGACTTCTTATTTTTTCCTTATTTTATTTATTTTTATTTTTATTCTTAGAATTAGGATATTTATTACTCCTTTATTTAGTCTTCAGTCCACACTGCTGATCTTAATTTTATATTTTTTAAACTCGTTTTATCTTGTGCACATTAATAAAATTATCTTGAGTACATTTAGACCACAGACATTGTTTATAATTATGTTTACCTTTCTTGCAATTCTTACAGCTTCCTATTCTATAATATCATCATATTTTTCTCTCCTTCTATTAATCCTATGCACTTCTTTTCCTTGCTGTTCTTTTTTTGTTCACTACATCGCTGCTTCTAGATATTTCACTTTATTCCTGTGCGTTTAAACTATTAGTCCCTAATATGAAACGATCTACCAGAATTCAATCTGCTTGATCTAGCAAGAAAGGCTCATCAAGTCCTTGCTTCCTGTTATTAAACACTTTTTTTGACGGACCAAATTATAGGGGGGACGGAGGGGAAGGAGGGTGTAAACAGTACAAACCGTGGATAAAATTTCTTAAAAATTTCCTCAAAAAGCTATCGCCAATAGTTAATCTAACCAGATATTATCTGGACAACATCCAGTCTTTCTCTATAGTGAATTTGAGTTACTGCTATTTAATTTTTAATTTTATAGATATCAATAATAACCCAATCTTCAGAGAATTTATCTTGTATCAAAGAAAGCAAAAAAATTGAAGTAAAAATGGGGCAAAATTAAAAGAAAATGAAGGTCGAATAACGAGCTTTGCCAAAGCTTTTTGAAAAGAAGCAAAAAACAAAAAAAAACAGTATTACCCAATTTGCTGACTTTCTCTCTAATAGATAGTACTCGTACATAGTTTCTGTAGTAATGACTGAGGACTTTTGGTAATCTTTATATCCAATCAGTTTCTCTTTCTTGGAAATCGTTTACGTTTAATTTGATTTACATCATCGCTATCAGCTACTTAATTAGAGCTTCTAATAGATGCTTCTAAGCAGACTACAACGTTACAAAGTAAAACACACAACTTACGACATCTTTCGGTGATACCACCAAATTACCAAACATGATCATGATTCACGTCTTAAATTTTTTCCAGTTGATTTACGATTATATCCACAACTGGCGATTAATCATCACATTTTCGGCACGTATCTAAAAATATTTCTCGCGCAAATCTCTAATATATTTATTTTGGGAACATTTGACAGCGCATTATACTATTCGAAATTAATTAATTACACCCGACCATTTGATTTACGATTATTGCCCGGCGATAGCAATAGGCCCGTAATAATAAATTCCAAACATAAATTTAACGATCCATCGTTTAAATTCATCATTAGCGACGTCAAGAATTAGTCTACATGTCTATTTTTCTTTTCTGTTGGATGAATCACGTATTAAACGCTAACTTCAAGTTAGATATACAACTGTCAAACAAAAAAATAAAATTCAATATTAAACGTCAAATTTGACAGTTCGATGATATGGTATTATTTTCGCATTTAACTGGGATTTACGTAAAATACGACCTCTTTCTCGTATTTTTTACGACGTTTTATGAGATATTAATGTCCTCGGCGGGCTCCTCCTTACCTGGAAATGCAAGAATAAACCCGCGTGATTACCATGTTTTCGACCGAACGGTATTTATCCTTGATGTTTGGCGAAATACCCGGTTGGGTTCGGTTGGTATTGCAGTACTCTGTAATTTATAACGACAATAAATCGGTTACCGTATATAACTCTCCTTTTACGAACATTAAAAAACGAATTTAATTGCGGACGAAATTCGTATAAAGAAAAATCTAAATTGAATGATCTTTTCTGCTTAGCCCCACCTTTTAGCCGTTAATGATTAATATTGTTCCTGCGTTAATGCCGATGCGTAATTACGTTTAAGTGCGATCTTTTTTTTTTGTAAGTCAAGGTTTGGTGTACCTATATAGCCGCAGAGAGAATTGTGCTGTGTGTGTGTGTATTATATGGACCTTGATCGTCTTTCCGAAGACTTGGAAAATCGCGATAAAATTAATTTATATGTTTGAATGTACCTTGAGTTGTATAGTGTGTGTTTTATTGGCGAGTAATGGTTGTATAAAAATAATAAGGTGTTCGTTTACAGGTGTTCAACCTCGAAAATTATGTTGATGTTCCCAGTGATTCTGCTTTTGTTCTTCTATTTCATCAATAATCGTTAATGGAATATTTTTGAAATTTGATTTTTATTAAGTTTAGTTCATTTTGATCTTATTTTCATTCCAACTTATGCAGCAAAATTAAGAACACCAAAATTAAGAACCATAAATACTGGTTTTTATTTAATCCAAAAAGATATTAAATCCTGGTAATGTCAAAAAAAATGTTTCAAATTGTTTAAATTGCATTGAAAGTAAATAAATTACAATGTCATATGTCAAGTCAGAAATAGATATGAATGAATTCTGACTTGTGATTGTGATTTGAGGTCAAAATTTTTTAAATAGTATCCTGCCCATCAATCATGGCAAATCTTTTATACGTGCTTTCATTAAATTTTTGTTCATGTCCGGTATTAGAAGTCCTGCCGTTTCCCTCACTTCGTCTCAGAGGTCTTTCCATTTGCTACATAAGAAAATGGGAGTCCTGAGCTCCACAGTAGATGCAGTCGTCTTCAGTGTCTTTACCGAATCGCTTGGTGTGTGCTCTAAAGCATTCATGCCCAGTTAATGCCTGGGATAGTTGGTAGTCCAGGTCAAGGTCTTATGTTTTTTATTACCCTCTTGGTCCATCTTGCAGTTTCAGAACCGTCACTCCACCTATCTTCCTCCAAGCTTTTCCCCTGGTGCCCTTTCCTTGACCATTAAGTCTATGGGCAGCATTCTCCTGATTTGACTAGATGTCTCGATCTGCTGAGCAGTCTAATTGTGAATATATGAAAACATCTCGAAGTTTTTCTACTAATTATGTCCATCTCCATTAATCTCTTAGGTATCTTTTTTCCGGTTTAAATCTTGTTTCTTCGCCAAATCTTCTTTAAAGCAACTTTCATTAAAATCTATTTTTGTCCTTCTTTTATTATTTCTGCCAGCTCTTAATTAAGGAATAATGTGTTACCACCACCACCCAACAAAATTAGAAGAGATACAATTTGAGGCATCCTCTACCTGAATTCAAACCAATCTTATTGCTCTTTCTTGCATCGTTACCAGCTAAGGATGAAAAGGATTTTGTTTAAAAAGTTATTGTATCAATATGATCAATTTATTTCTATTTCTCTATTATTTCTAATATTTAGATAATAGAAAATAAAAAATTTGAATTCAAAAAGATCAAACCTCTATCCAAATTTTCTTAAGCCTGCAGTAAAGACCAATGGAAAGGCAAGAAAAGATTTTAGGACCCTCTTTATAAACTTGCTTAATGATAGTTTAATTTTTTTATTTTCTATATTTTCTAACCTCTCTCTTGTAAATATTTCCAAAGAATTTAAATCCAAGAAGACCAAAACTGTATCCAATTTTTTCCAAGCTTGCAGTAGAGACCAATGGAAAAACAAGCAAAAATTTGAAGTTGTGGCCAAGGCTTAAGGAGAAACCATCCTTTGTGTAATTTTTTCGAAAGAATTTAAATTTGAGAGGATCAAAACTCTATCCAATTTTTTTCAAGCTTGCAGTAAAGACAAATGGAAAGACAAGAAAAGATTTTACGACCCTCTGTCTATAAACCTGCTTGATGATAGCTTTTTTTTTTATTTTCTATATTTTCTAACCTCTCTCTTCTAAATATTTTCCAAAGAATTTAAATCCAAGAAGACCAAAACTGTATCCAATTTTTTCCAAGCTTGCAGTGGAGACCAATGGACAAACAAGCAAAAATTTGAAGTTGTGGCCAAGGCTTAAGGAGAAACGATCCTTTGTGTAATTTTTTCGAAAGAATTTAAATTTGAGAGGATCAAAACTCTATCCAATTTTTTTCAAGCTTGCAGTAAAGACAAATGGAAAGACAAGAAAAGATTTTACGACCCTCTGCCTAGAAACCTGCGTGATGATAGTTTTTTTTTCTATTTTTTCTAACCTCTCTCTTCTAAATATTCCCGAAGAATTTAAATCCAAGAAGACCAAAACTGTATCCAATTCTTTCCAAGCTTGCAGTAGAGATCAATGGAAAAACAAGCAAAAATTTGAAGCTGTGGCCCAGGCTTAAGGAGAAACGATCCTTTGTGTATAAAGCTACTTAACTTAGATTCTGCTGAAGAATGTTATAAGAGACAGTGGAATCAATGTAGAAAATCTAATCTTCAAAAACAGAGGACACCAATGCCTAGCATAAACATGAAAAGTACAAGAGAGTTGGAAACTATCATGATAGTATTACTGGAAGCAGTAAAAAGAAAAGAAGGTTTAGAATTAAATGCAATTGCTTGTCCAATTGCTTAAAGAAACATCAACCGAAGCTATTTTGTCAACCCCTCTGTCATTTCGAATTTTATTTTATTTTCTCATGGGAGCAAATTCAACCGAAGGAGGTTGGTTGCTTCCACCTAAATCTCTGCTTTTGGAACCATTTTTTTGGTAGAAAATTTACTATTCAGTCAAATGTTGGCAACCTTCTTCGTTCAAAATGATTCATTCCACCATATGCTACATCTTGCTTAGTTCTTCACTGGATCTCTTGGTGCAGAACTTTTTACTAAAAAATCGACAAGTTTCGACAACAAAGCTGTCATTATTACGCGTCGGTTTTTTTCGTAAAAAAATTTTCGGTGTTTTTTGGGTTGAAGTGTTTTTAGTGTTTTATATCTTGCTTAATGAGAATTGACTCCAACTTTAAGAGGAAGAAGAAAAATATGCGAACGTTGTAGACTTGGTTCTTGGTGGTTCTATGGTGCATCTAGATGTATTATATCATTGATTCTACCAACACTATTGCAAAGATAATGTTGCCACACAAGTTGTTAAAACTGGTCTTTGCGAAAAAAAATTGGTTAAATCATTCAAAATTCGTTGCTGAGATCGTTGAGAAGATGACCAATTGACAATAACCTACGAATCCTCAGCTCCAAGTTTGCACACTATACAGCTAAAGCTCTAAGGCTTCGCTTAACATTGAATTCTAAGTTTGTGTTCATGAATTTATCATTCTATTCTGATGAGTGATGTAGTAGATCCTGATTCATGATTAAAAAAAAATTGAAACAAAAACTAAATTAAAATATTTCCTTCGCGATATTGAAACATTTTCATCCGATACTTGCAATTATCACCTCAAACAAGAAGAGATACAATCTCCAATATATGTAGAAAGTCGACATTATATTTTAAATCAAGAGATTAGAGACGAAGATAAAGAAAAAGATAACATCTATCCACCAGATACCATAACAACTTCATAAAAACTAATACCATATAATTAGAGCCATTTATGTAAATCTTTACATTTTAATGTATTTTTCGTGATTTCCTACAACACACAGTACACAGCATACTACACGTAATCTTCAGCCTTTCAATTAGGAGGAGACGACGGAGCCATCTAGGTCTAGTTCACCTTCATGTTCATACCAACAGAGAAACGATAGATACGAGCATTCTTAAATAATAACAACGATGACTCCACAACAACAACAACAAAAATAATAGGAGATGCCCGCAAGGCCAGGATCGACGACTTGCGAAACACCTACTTCCGTTTCCATCTTACTTGATTTTTTTTTCAACGATCTGGTCGTGTATACGAAGCTGTTCACCACACCTTCCCGAGATCGCAGCGCGCAATATTGCAGAAATATTATGTAGATGACCGTTAAGCAAATAGTAGTCGGAGTCGTCGAAGCTGTGTGGATATTACGCTTCCATTACGCCATTCCACGAAAGATGGACATTAAGGATGATTGTGGAAAGAGCGCAAGTAATAATTTCCTACCATAGCTAAATTAACAGGTTCAGTACAGTTATCTCTTTTGCTTCGTTCGAGTATAATCTAGCGTGTCGTTAAAATGGAATGTTTAATTTGAGTTTCGGTATTGTCCTCTTTATTTCTAATAAAAAAAAGAGATCCCCCCTGTATATCTTTAAACAGTCAAATAAGATATTATAAAATAGAAACAAAGAACTCTACATTACCAAGTTAACGGTACATCTTATTAAAAATATCGTTACATACCATTTATGCCGATGTATACATAGTTGAACGCCTTTAGTCATCGCTTGAAGCGCAGGAAGTCGTTTTATAACGTGAAAGCATCATGTTTACATCATGCGTAAGGTAATTAAAAAAGAAATGAAATATCACGAGCAACATACATAAATACAACATAATTTTACAAAAGCAGTTAACCTGAATTATATAAAAAAAAAATTTTAATACATTTGAAGAGACAATTTTAACACTTTCATATCGTATGATTTAGAACGGGTTTTAACCTGACTGTAACGAATACGATCTTCTTCGGATTTAATTTAAATTTTCCCAGCTTACCGACTTCTCGTCTAATTGGCGATGAAAATTGTATTATTAATACCTCTGTACCTATCTTATAGCTCAAGATGGATATTTAAAAAAAAGGCCAACTCAGAGCGAGATGAAATTACCAGTGAAAACGGTAACTGTGTGTAAAAATAATTGGTGCGGCTGTATAAATTAATTAATTGTCTTACTTTCACTCCAATTAAGTTGACCACGCTTGAAACTGCTCGAATTGCGTGGTGGTGCAAAGGTGTCAATGTACAGGATTAAAAAAATTAGTCTTCGAAGCAAATTTGTTTCGAGTAAAAGGCGGTTTGTATATTTATATATCTTAAATTGGATTAGGTTGGTTGGAATTAACAAATCTTTTACAAATATGACGTCTTGAACATGATTAGCATAATAAATTTATTGTTTGCTTTATTGAAAAAAAATAGAAACCAAAATTGGAATTTGGTTTCAAAGTTTTTCCAAATATCTGTCATGGTGATAAAACTTCTTGTCGGCAAAAGAGGTTGGCAAATTAACCAAAAGAACCTCTCAATTAGGCTTAAAAAATAAACAGAAACGTGAGAACGTGAGAACATGTTGCAGGAAATTAAACAAATCCGACAAGAACAAAAGGAACTATGGTTTGGAACTTAGATATGATGGAAGTAAGGAGAATGGATTTAAAATAGGAAAATTTTAAAGGAAAAAAACATTAACAAAAAGCAAACACCATAGTCGAAGATAACCCCCAAGCCAACCCCTTCAATAGAAGAAAAACAGAGCTATATTCACAAGCTTGAACTATCCGGCGTTAGGGTTCAAACGAAGACACTATTGTACTCTCGATGCAATCCATTCTGGTAGATTACATTTTTTTTCGGGAAAGTATCCCCAGTGGCTGAACTAACACAACACTTTGTTAGAGGCCTGTACTATACATACATCTGCTCAGGAGAGCCCAACTTTGTACCTATTCAAGGACGTCAACCTCTCTGTTCATGGAAAAATAAAAATCATGGTCTTTAAAAATGCTTCCGAGGGGGTACCTCTCTTACTGAAGTCCATGACAGTTGTACCTCAAAATTTTGAAATTAGTTAAGTAACTCTGTTGTACCTGATACCCAAGCTAAAATGATCTTTAGTGTCGAGACCAGCTTCCACCTCAACTGCTCTGGACAAATAAAAATTCACATGAATTAAAAAAGTTTCGTCTCAAGAAGTGACAGTTTGGTGCCACCGCAACAGTCAACGATGCGGTTTCAACAGGAGGCTGCTACCTGCAACACCATCCACTAAACGATGGGGTCGTTGCAAGTTTGAAGCTTCGGATTTAATCTTTGGAGTAGTTTGAAAACTAAGGCTCTTCTTTATAATTTTTTTCCTGTAGAGTGGTCAGTACCATCGAATCATTGTTTCACTATTATCCAGAAAATCAATCATGATTACTCCACGACAATCCTAAACATCTAAAAGAAAAACTCTTCTAGCAAATTTTTTAACAGAATTATTTTGAAGATCATCCACACCACATACGTTTCTTATTCCATCATGATAGCTAAATTGATTGAAGAAGCACCAAACAAAAATTTCAAGAAATTCAATCTAAGATGTCAGTAGCCCAACAAAAAAAAGTGGAATAATTAAAGAAGAACAGAGAAGATAGAAACATGTCATGAATTGCATCAATATCTTCGGGGACTGACACAGAAACTTGCCTTCCCGATCTGTTATCGATCATCTTCAATCGAAATTTGCTTAAAGGCAAAGTTACTTAAAGGCTAAATTTCAGAAATATTAATTAATAAAAAAAATGATGATGAGACCATCTTAAAAATGAAAAATAAGTCAACAATGTCAAATAAATTAAAGACAGTAGGATAAAAGGAAGGGAAGATGAAAAGAGACAAGTAACAAATAAATAATTGAGGAAGAAATTAGAGACGTGATCAGAATGATCAAGAGTGATAAAGCTAGCCGCGTTAACAACAATTTATGACAGAAAAATTGAACCCAAACAAAAAACATAGACAAGTCAGTCTCCCTGAACTTCCTATTGTTTATAAGAAGACAGCCAGTGAAGCCAGTGAAGCCAGTGATGCTTAACTAACAAAGATAAGAGAAAGACATAGCAAAACTGTTTAAGACCTAAAACTCATGGATATTACTCAATATATATGAACCAAACAAGCAAAGTTAAAGAAATCAGTAAAGAAACTAAATAGGACTCATCAGATAATCAATGATTTGGGCAGAAATTGGAAGAAAGAAAATATGAAGTAAATTAAAAAAAAATGGAATACATTGAATATAAATGAATGTAGCGTTTCCAAAAAATTGAAAGGTAGAATAAAGGGGGAAGATGAAAAGAGACAAGTAACAAGGAAATAATTCAGGAACAAATTAGAGACATGATCAGAATGATCAAGATTGATAAAGCAATGGCGTTAACGAGATAAAATCGTTGCCAAAATGATAGCTCGAAATATTTTGAAGTTGTTAAAAAAAAAGTTGTTTTAAAATGTGACAGCTGTCAAAAATATTTTCATAGATACGTCACCAAAATCAAAAATTTTACGTATATCTAAGTTTGACAGTAACAATAACAAAATCTACAGAGAACTGATATATTTACTATTTGACAGCTGTCAAAAATCACCAAATTGAAGAAACATTTCGTTTTTCAAACGTGTTTGACATTTGTCAGTATGTTTTTTTTATTGCTATGACACAATTGTACAATTTACAATGATAAAACCTGGAAAAATTGCTTTATTTACGGTTTGACAGCTGTCAAAAATATTTTCAAAGTTACAATTATCACATAACAGTCGTCAGTATTGTTTATTTATTACTTTGGCATACAAAATTGCAAAAGAAGTAACCGATTTTCTAATTATACAATTTAGAATAACAAAATCTAAAGAGAATTGATATATTTACGATTTGACAGCTGTCAAAAATCACCAAATTGAAGAAACAATTCGTTTTTCTACGTGTTTGACATTTGTCAATATGTTTTTTCTATTGCTATGACACAATTGTACAATTTACAATGATAAAACCTGAAAAATGGCTTTATTTACGGTTTGACAGCTGTCAAAAGTATTTTCAAAGTTACAATTATCACATAACAGTCGTCAGTATTGTTTATTTATTGCTTTGGCATACAAAATTGCAAAAAGAAGTAACCGATTTTCTAATTATACAATTTAGAATAACAAAATCTAAAGAGAATTGATATATTTACGATTTGACAGCTGTCAAAAATCACCAAATTGAAGAAACAATTCGTTTTTCTACGTGTTTGACATTTGTCAATATGTTTTTCTATTGCTATGACACAATTGTACAATTTACAATGATAAAACCTGAAAAATGGCTTTATTTACGGTTTGACAGCTGTCAAAAGTATTTTCAAAGTTACAATTATCACATAACAGTCGTCAGTATTGTTTATTTATTGCTTTGGCATACAAAATTGCAAAAAGAAGTAACCGATTTTCTAATTATACAATTTAGAATAACAAAATCTAAAGAGAATTGATATATTTACGATTTGACAGCTGTCAAAAATCACCAAATTGAAGAAACATTTCGTTTTTCTACGTGTTTGACATTTGTCAGTATGTTTTTTTATTGCTATGACACAATTGTACAATTTACAATTATAAAACCTGAAAAAATGGCTTTATTTACGGTTTGACAGCTGTCAAAAGTATTTTCAAAGTTACAATTATCACATAACAGTCGTCAGTATTGTTTATTTATTGCTTTGGCATACAAAATTGCAAAAAGAAGTAACCGATTTTCTAATTATACAATTTAGAATAACAAAATCTAAAGAGAATTGATATATTTACGATTTGACAGCTGTCAAAAATCACCAAATTGAAGAAACATTTCGTTTTTTTACGTGTTTGACATTTGTCAGTACGTTTTTTTATTGCTATGACACAATTGTACAATTTACAATGATAAAACCTGAAAAATGGCTTTATTTACGGTTTGACAGCTGTCAAAAGTATTTTCAAAGTTACAATTATCACATAACAGTCGTCAGTATTGTTTATTTATTGCTTTGGCATACAAAATTGCAAAAAGAAGTAACCGATTTTCTAATTATACAATTTAGAATAACAAAATCTAAAGAGAATTGATATATTTACGATTTGACAGCTGTCAAAAATCTACAAATTGAAAAAACATTTCGTTTTCTACGTGTTTGACATTTGTCAGTATGTTTTTTTTATTGTTATGACACAATGGTACAATTTACAATGATAAAACCTGAAAAAAATTGTTTTATTTACGGTTTGACAGCTGTCAAAAATATTTTCAAAGTTACAATTATCACACAACAGTCGTCAGTATTGTTTGTTTATTGCTTTGGCATACAAAATTGCAAAAAGAAGTAACCGATTTTCTAATTATACAATTTAGAATAACAAAATCTAAAGGGAGTTGATATATTTACGATTTGACAGCTGTCAAAAGTATTTGCATAGATGCAATCACCAAATTCAAGAAATATTTCGTCTTTCGAAGTGGTTTGACAGTTTGTCATGTCAAAAATGTTTTTACCCTAAGTGTTTATGACACAATCGTACAATTTACAATGATAAAACCTGAAAAAATTGCTTTATTCACGGTTTGACAGCTGTTAAAAATATTTTCAAAGTTACAATTATCACACAACAGTCGTCAGTATTGTTTATTTATTGCTTTTTTAATATAATTTTACGATTTAGAACGGTAAAACAAAATTGCTGTTGTTATGATTTGGCAGCTGTCAGAATGACTTGAACTTGACATACGTCAAAATTGAAAGTCTGTGCTTGGCTTTGAAATTCAACCACCAGTGTTAGCTTGGTTTCCTTTCGCTGCTTTATAGCTTATCAGATAGATATATTTGATGCTAATCATTTCATTTAACTTTAGATACATTCAGATTGGACAACGAAGAACTAAATAAGTGGTACTCGCGAAGAATTTAAAACTGGTTTCGAATTTTTATCTCGCGACGTGTTCGTCAACTTTCATCGCATCTGACACACGTAAATCCTAGTCTTCAATCATCTTTACAAAAAAAAAAAAGATCTAAGTATCTTCTACACCACTTAATCGACAAGATCTGTACGGTTTTTACGCCACGTAATTCGCTCCGGGATCGAAGTAGCCTTAACATAATACGATAGCCACGGCCATCTAAGTACAGCTACATCAGATACACCACGGGCGCATAAAAATGTCTCTTTTTAAGTAATATAATCCGTAACACTCGCCTCGGTTATCGCTCATAGGATCGTGAATCGTACAATACACCTTAGTATGTAGATAGAAGCAGCACTACCAGCAGCAACACCAACGGCATTTATAAGCATCGCCTACTATGATTGTGCTCCCCAACGTTCCCCGTACCATACAGAGTTTATACTTAAGTAAAAAGAGTAAGAGTGGGCATGTGTTATATGTTATCTGACATTTGCACATCGAATCTAATGCGCTAGCGTTTTCTATAAGCCCATCCCAGCAGGCTGCGATGCGCGTTTGTTTAATTCCTTAACAACAAATAACAATCGACGTTATTTGATGAGAATTCTGGATTAATGCTGAGCTCTGAACTTGCGATTTCCTTTATACGATGCAATATATTATTTAATTAAAAATAAAAAAAATAAAACGAAAAAAATGTGTCAAAATAGAACGTCTAAGATATGATCTCTATTATGTATTTTTTTTTGTTGTGTAATAAATGAAACGGATAAATAAATAAAACAAATATATATTATATATGCATAATTCTTATCAGTATTTTCTTTTGTTTTAATATCTAAATACTATCGCAATATATAATGAAATCATTGTTCCTTACTAAATTAAATTAAATAAATTAATTAGATAAAATAAGCTTTTATAAAAGAGAGCTTATAATAAATCCTATTATATATCTTTTTGTTTGTTTTGTTATTTTTGTATGATTACTTTTTTTTAAAAAAAAAGGATTATTCGCTAAGTTTAAGTAGAGCACACACAACTATTATAAAGCACAAATTTTAAAGCAAACTTACTAACTTTAACCTGTAATTTAATTTTTTTTACCCAACTATAGTAATAACTTTAAAACTTTTTAAAAATAATTTTAAGATTAATTTTCAAAATATTGTGTTCCTATTTCTAGACGAACAATTTATAATAAATCTAATTAAATAAGTGCAATTGTGCTACAAGAATGTGTAGATATATAATTAATATAACAAAAAAAATAATAAAGTAGTTACCTATTTAAAACTGTTCCCCCCCCTTAAAGAAAGGCTTTTATTATAAAATAATATTATAAAAACCAAATAAATAAAGCCTTTTTCTTTATGAAAGTGGGGGAAAAATCCACTTTAGTAGTCCTTAATCTTAAGTACCTATACATACATAATTTCTAAATCACACGATTTTGTACAATTTATTAAAAGACTTACGTTTAATTTTTTTTTTTTAATTTTCGTAATTTTATCTAAAGTTAAGATAAGATCAAAATTCTTTTTTAAACGATGTTATTCTATGTAATAATACAGCCATATGAAAAAGAAAAAAAACATGAGTTAGTTCGTTACGTTTTGTTATTTTTATTATTATTTTTAATATTATTTTTTTTGCAAATATGTAATTGTTTTTTTTTAAATATTTTTTCTTTAGTCAAATATATGGTTACCATAATTTTTTTAAAATAATGATAATATATACTATGTTAGCGATTTGTGTAAATTTCCTTTTTATCTAGATAATATTGATTGTAAATAAATCTGTTCGCAATTCCTTCATTTTTTTTTTTTTTAGAGAAATAATTATGATTTCTTTTTTTTGTGTATAATTTTAATGTAATATATTATTTTAATTTGTATAAAGGTCTTGTATATTTGTACTTTTTTTTGTAGATTAATCTTGATAATAAATATAAATAAATAAAAAAAATTTGTAATTAAATTATTGTAGTTTATATTATTAATCCTAACCCCACATAATAAAATTTAATTTCAAAGTTATTTTAGGCTCACTAAATTTTGTTTCTCTCAATTATTTCGAGTTAGTCAAAAATGAAAATGAAAAAAAAGAATTAAAATAGATCAAACATTAGAATCGGACCACTTGGTTTCGACCTTCTAGGTCTCGTCAGCGCAACTATCCAACTTTACGTTTTGTGTAATACCTGCGACTATGGACTAATTCCAGCCCAATGCTATCTAATAGGCAAACAAAATTTAGTTCTCTTCAGTTGTTTCATGGACGCTAATTTTAAGAAAATATCTTTTTGACTCAATTAATCAATTAATTGCCGCTTTTTTCAGTAAAATTTTGTTTTTCATAATTATTTTATAAAAACTAATCCACCCTCCCCCTTTTCGAGCAAAATTTCGTATTTTTTATTTATTATTTCTTTTATACCATGGTCGGAGGGGTCCGACCAGTGATGACTGGCAAGGCACCGCAGTTTTCAGGCTTATTGTGCCATGTCTGTATATTCTAATCTGTACGGGTCCCTAACCGTGTGGGTAAGGTATGTATGTGTCTGGGTTTCCTTTCGTTCTCCCAAATAGGTTTTTGCCTTCTGCGATCTAGTGCCTCGCAGTCCTAGTAGTACTGTTGGCATTTCGGCAATATTTTTCAAGATTATTTAATAAAAACTTGTCGAAAAAAAAAATGGAAAAAAATATTTTGTTTGGGTCAGCCCTTCTCCGTCCTCCTCTCGCTTTCTTAGCAAATTTTCGTTTTTTTCATAATTATATCATGAAAAGAAAAGACAAAAAAACTAGTTAAAAAAAGAAAATGGAAGACACGACTTTTTAACCCAGCTAATCTCGCTCTCTTACCGTACTGTTGCCTTTTCAGAAAAAAAAAAACAGTTTTTTTCACGATTATTTAATAAATACCTACTACTCAAAAGCAACCTTCCCTCCCTCCTCACCCCCCCGCGCTTTTTCAACAGACACTTTTCTTGCTGATGTCATTACTACTTTCTATTTTTTAAGTCATGACATCCATGGAAATTCGCAAAAAAAAACAACTAAACTCCTCCGCCCACCCTTCCATCATAATCAAAAAGGAATTAAAAAATAAAGTTTTAAATGAAGCCCCCTTTTTTTTTTTTCGCGTTTTTGTTTCAATTGTTACATTAGAGCCAGTCGAAAGATAATGAAAAGTTAATTTTCAATTTCATCATTTCACATTATTGGATTTTTTACTCGAGACTTCCTTCCCGAACAAAATATTGTTTTTAACAATTATTTCAGTGTAAAAAAAAATCGGAATTTTTTACGAAACCCCCGCCCCGTTATTTGAACAAAATCCTGTTTTTTCGGAGGGGCTGGAGGGGTATTAAAGGATGTATTTTCCCCATTTTGTCTTCACTAAAATAATTGATAATAATCTTGTTTTTCGGAGAGGGTGGAGAGTTAATAAAAAATATATTTTTTCTCGATTTGTTTCCACTAAAATAATTAATAATAATTTTGTTTTTCGGAGGGGGTGGAGAGTTAGTAAAGAATGTATTTTTCCCGTTTTGTTCCCGCTGAGATAGTTCTTATTTGAACAAAATCCTGTTTTTTTCGGAGGGGCTGGAGGGGTTATTAAAGGATGTATTTTCCCCATTTTGTCTTCACTAAAATAATTGATAATAATCTTGTTTTTCGGAGAGGGTGGAGAGTTAATAAAAATATATTTTTTTCTCGATTTGTTTCCACTAAAATAATTAATAATAATCTTGTTTTTCGGAGGGTGGAGAGTTTAGTAAAGAATGTATTTTTTCCCGTTTTGTTCCCGCTGAGATAGTTCTTATTTGAACAAAATCCTGTTTTTTCGGAGGGGCTGGAGGGGTTATTAAAGGATGTATTTTCCCCATTTTGTCTTCACTAAAATAATTGATAATAATCTTGTTTTTCGGAGAGGGTGGAGAGTTAATAAAAATTTTTTTTTTTTCTCGATTTGTTTCCACTAAAATAATTAATAATAATCTTGTTTTTCGGAGGGGGTGGAGAGTTAGTAAAGAATGTATTTTTCCCGTTTTGTTCCCGCTGAGATAGTTCTTATTTGAACAAAATCCTGTTTTTTTTCGGAGGGGCTGGAGGGGTTATTAAAGGATGTATTTTCCCCATTTTGTCTTCACTAAAATAATTGATAATAATCTTGTTTTTCGGAGAGGGTGGAGAGTTAATAAAAAATATATTTTTTTCTCGATTTGTTTCCACTAAAATAATTAATAATAATTTTGTTTTTCGGAGGGGGTGGAGAGTTAGTAAAGAATGTATTTTTCCCGTTTTGTTCCCGCTGAGATAGTTGTTATTTGAACAAAATCCTGTTTTTTTCGGAGGGGCTGGAGGGGTTATTAAAGGATGTATTTTCCCCATTTTGTCTTCACTAAAATAATTGATAATAATCTTGTTTTTCGGAGAGGGCGGAGAGTTAATAAAAAATATATTTTTTTCTCGATTTGTTTCCACTAAAATAATTAATAATAATCTTGTTTTTCGGAGGGGGTGGAGAGTTAGTAAAGAATGTATTTTTTCCCGTTTTGTTCCCGCTGAGATAGTTCTTATTTGAACAAAATCCTGCTTTTTTTTGGAGGGGCTGGAGGGGTTATTAAAGGAATTTTCCCCATTTTGTCTTCACTAAAATAATTGATAATAATCTTGTTTTTCGGAGAGGTGGAGAGTTAATAAAAAATATTTTTTTCTCGATTTGTTTCTACTAAAATAATTAATAATAATCTTGTTTTTCGGAGGGGGTGGAGAGTTAGTAAAGAATGTATTTTTTCCCGTTTTGTTCCCGCTGAGATAGTTGATAAAAACGAAATTTTATTATACTTAGGTGTCGTTTTTATCAATTATTTCATGGGGAACCAAACGGGAAAAAGACATTTTTTATTAACCGCCCTTCCACCACCACCCTCGGCTAGCTTTTCAAATAAAATCTTGTTTTTCTTATACATATGATTTATCAGAATTTGTAAAAAGAAAAAATTAGAAAGATAATGTTTTAACTGCCCAACCCCCTCCCACCACTTTTCTAGCAAAACTTCGTTTCTTACTCAAATATTTTATCAATTTTAATCAAACAAAAGACAAGAAAAATTATTTTGTTAAATCTTCCTCTCTCCACTGCCCTATCAAGATCTAGTTTTCTTAATTATTACCACAAAAATGAATTAAAAAAAATCGAAAAAATTAAATCTTCACTTCGTTCCTTTTTTCTGGTAAAATTTCGATTTTTTTTTGCTGATTTTTTCAAAATTAATCCGAGAAAAATCCTGAGTCATAAAACTTCGTTTTATCAATTGTCTTATATGTATTGTTTCATAGAAATTAGTAAAAAAAAAACAAAAAAATTCCCCCTTTATAGCTAGTCCAAAACGGGGAATTTTTTTTTCTAGGAAAGATTTCCCACTTTTCTAGGAAAGATTTCGTATGTGACAAACATTTTTCAAATTTTTGACATTTTAACATTTTTGACAGTTTTGGCATAATCCACATCTTATTTTTAACATTTTCGATATCACACGTCCTAAAAATGGAAAAAAATTCAAACGCTAAACGTATGCGGCACCATGGCACCTGCGAGACGGCAAGGGTGGCATCCCCTCCCCTCACCCTAGATGTGGTATGTGAATTCCCATAGCACATTCTGATTGTAACGATTTTCGTTGGCGATCGAGCAATAATCAGCGAGCCGCGAAATTTTAATCGTACGCTCTAATATTGCGTCCGTGCAGTGTTCCAGTTTTTGGCATTTTTTAGTTAACCTATTATATTAAGATCTAACCTTAAAATAAAAACATTTCAAAAGTGCTATAGTTACCTACATAAAGAAAACGTTCACTTTTGTTTGTCCTCGATTGTACAGGCCTCCTTTTTTTTGTCATAATATGTTTTATTTATTTAGTTATGTTTCAGTGCTACACATATTTTTGTCGCTATTGTGCAATATTTCTTCCAGAGATATATGCATGCATGTAATACAAACACATATGATATATAGAGTAATTTAATCTAAACGCGGATTGATGGTGTCCTGAAACGTCTCTCACGAGTAACCCGAGAATTATCCGACGAAACTAGAGCACATTACGAGCAAAACAATTTACCATAGCGAAAAAAAAATACATCAGATCAATAAGTAAACTGATACTGTGATGTATTGAGAAGCATTGCTTAAATTTCATTTCAATCTTCATCGTTAATTTCACTTTATAATACAACACGGTTTGAATTTATCTCGAAACGGAGTCCGTTTAATATAAATTAACCTGCGACGAAAGAGATACTGCCTTTTTATTTATGCTAAAATAAGGTACTTTTACGATATCTAAATGTCTCTTTAATTTTAGTGGTATATGACGAAAGTGGGTAATGCAAAAATATATTGAAGATAAAACGCTGACGGTTAATGTCATTGTATGATATGGTTCAATTTTTTTTTTTCTTTTTCGGCAAGTGCCCAAGTTTATACCATATAAGGATATATATTTTTGCGCTGTATCTCTTTCGAGTTTTGGAAGCAGTTATATAAGATTCGTTGCTAACGTTGATAACGTTTGCACAAGTCCATAAGCGCTATATAATTTCAATTAAATTATCGAGGAAATGGTAACAAAATCGCCTGTAATTTACAACTGAAGAATCTTGTCTATATACTGTAAGTATGTATAAAGTATATTTCTTGTTCCTTTTTCTATCTTATGTAATAGCAAATGTAGGATGTTCTAAATACCAAAGAATAATATGCAATCGAAATTATTGGAAAGTGTTCTATAAGCGATTGAAATGTTAAACGAAGAATTATTGTGGATATCCTATAACAGTCTCCTAGTTTTAAAACGAGTATTAATATATATTTCCTGTATTTTATTCTTCGTTATATCTTGCGGAAATATGTTGCAACTCGCTGAGATGTCTTAAGAACAGGATATTACATTTTTTTTAAAATTATTATTCCCGATCATTTGACAAATGTCCGTGATGTTTATAATCGCTTTCATAGTGGCAGGACACAACGAAATATCCACGATTTAGGGATGCCTTCAAAGCACATGCTGAGGTTAAAAAGAAGTGATGTTCAAGACTTCGACAGCGATGATACTCAAGCAGATCCAGACTACGAAGAGTCCGCTGACAGTGACAACAATGAAAGGATGTCCAAATTTAAAAAGAGAAGGTCGAACCCGAAAAGCTGGAAGAGAAATATAGAGAGAAACGAGAGGCATTCGATTAGAATATTCAACACCAAGGAGACTTGTAAAAGGAGAACCTTAAAGCCACCGTGTAAGCTTAAATGTAAGGAAAATATAGATGAAGCAAATAGGGAAAGGATACAGAGTTAGGAATGGATTACGAAATATTTCTATAAAAAAATTGCGACATCTACAAAAGCTTCTGCCTTGGATCCCAAAGTTATTTCATGGCTTTTATAAAGACCTACCACATGGCAAAAATGATGGTGATGGGGACGACTAATACCTCCTCTTAGAACATCATCTAGCTTCTTTTTGACTTAATTTTGTTTGGCTCTGATTTCATTGTTCCATTATGTTCCACTCAGGTGAAATTTTGCTTTGGGCAAACTATATTGCAGGAACATGGAATAAGCAGAAATTCACTTTGTTTTAAAATTACAAAGCAAACGCTTTAAAAATGGCATTCAAAAATGTAACTTCAAAGTCGATTTTCTCGAAATCTACATGTTGGACAATAAATTTATTATTTATTTGTTATTTATTTTTATTTAAAAAAAACATTTACGAGCAATGGGAAAGATCAGTAATCTCAGTAAATGGGTCCCATACGTCACTTGCGAAGTGCTCTTTAACTCCAGGAAAGAAAATCATTTATGTTTGTACAGAATTGGATTTATTTTGAAAACCCGAAACGGAAAAAAAAATCGTGGCTTTCATTTCTTGGCAAAGCCCCAAATCGCTTCGACAAGAAGACCATGCTCTGTGTCTGATGGGACCAGAGAGGTATTGTGTATTATGAACTATTGAAGCTCAAATCGCCACAAAATGATTAATTTAAACCACGTATTAATCGAAAGACGATCGGAATGGGCCAGAAGACATGGCAAAGTGATTTTGTTGAGCAAAATCAGAGAGAGACATCTTGAAATCGCTTGGATGGGACACCTTTCCGTCCCTGCCGTACTCCACAGATCTGAAGCCATCCGACTATCACCTCTTCGCATCAAGGAGCACTTCAGTAATTTCGAGGAAGTTGTTAAATCTCTCGAGGACTGGTTTGGCTCATAAAACAAGCAGTTTTTCTGGCATGGTATTCATCAATTACATGAAAGAAGCCGATGACCAATATTTTGCTTTTCTTTTAACACAAAAACGACGGACATCTTCAGATAAGTACCAGTAATATAAAAGACGTGACGCCTTTCATAAGAAAGGAGCCAGCAGATACAAAAATCCCCGGTGCCTGATTGCTTGTCGGCCGAGGCAGTGAAAATTATTGCAGAAGTGATCCTAGATATCTTAGTGGACATTTTCAATAAGTTGCTGCACCAATAAGATCTCCTGAAAGATGGAAAGAAGCTAAAGTTGTTCTATTATGGAAGGGAAAACCGGAGGACTCCTCCTCAGCAAACAGATCTGCCACAATAGGATTGGACGATCTTCCTATTCTTTCCAACGTCTTCAGCGCAAGTTGTGATGCGTGTTTATAGAGTGAAGGGATTCACAAGTGGCGATGAAGAAGCACAAACTAAGGGGCTCTCAAGATACTGTTCTGCTGTGCTTCCATTGCCTTGATGTAAGTTTTGGCAAGCCCATAACAATGCTCTGTACGTGAGGACAAGACAGGACAAGAGGTAGACATAAAAACGCGTATACGATTGATCTGGCGGCACCAAAGCGGTTGACAACTTTATTAAGGTGATGACGTAGTGTTAGTCTGCTGTTAAGAATCGTCAAAATGGCGTTATCATTTCCATAAACCGCTAGATATAGGTACTCTGAATCCTAGGACCGTCAAGGATAAAACCAGAAAGAGTAGTAGTCCTAGAAGGGAGCCCTAGGGAATACCCGCGGACAGCTGGTATGTCAAACGAGTGAGTTTCGGCAATCACTTCTTCATTTGATCCAAATTTCTTTCACTGAAGCATCTTTTTGACGTCTGCGAAAAGCCAGTAGTCGCTAGTCAGTGCCAAATTTGGCGAGTACAGGGGTGGGGAAGCAATTCAAAGCGTAATTGTTTTTCGGAGGGGGTGGAGAGTTAGTAAAGAATGTATTTTTTCCGTTTTGTTCCCGCTTTAGTTATTTGAACAAAATCCTTTTTCGGAGGGGCTGGAGGGGTTATTAAAGGATGTATTTTCCCATTTTGTCTTCACTAAAATAATTGCAATCTTCTTCGTAGAGGTTCATTTGATCCAAATTTCTTTCACTGGAGCATCTTTTTGACGTCTGCAAAAAAGCCAGTTGTCGCTAGTCAGGGCCAAATCTGGAGAGTACAGGGGGTGGGGAAGCAATTCAAAGCGTAATTCATCCAATTTAATCATTGTTTTCATCGACTTGTAACACGGGGTGAAACAGAAGTTTTTGGCTTTGCATGTAGGGCCGTTTTTTTTTCTTTATTTCTGCATTCAATTGATCCAATAAAGCACATCCCAAAATACGAATGTCATAATCTTGCTAGCTGACTTTTGAGCACCTATTAAATCTACATAAGTGATTCCTTATCTGCGCTGATTGCATTTGCCTAGCTATCTCTTTCTGGCCTGTAATTGCTTCATGCTATGTCAACATGAATTGCTCATTGTAGCTATCTAATACATAGTCCTTCTAATCACTCAGGTCAGTTGATCTTTCTTCGAATTTTTGTTTCACTCTGATATCCTTTCCCCAATTCCTCAAACCTGGGTTGTTTTGAATTTTATTTCTCCTTTCTCTTTTCCATTTCTTCATGGCTCAACGAGTGGGAAGGTACCTATCTAGTATTGAGATATTCTATTTTATTGCTGCATAAGCCTTTTTCAGATCTTTCAACACGTTTTGTTCCATAAATGGTAACGTAAATTAAACATTACTCAATAAGTCTTCGGTCTAAATAAGAACGAATTCCACTTAATTCATCAACATACTCTCCTTCAACCTTTCGATGCCCTTTATGTGATGTGTCCGTAATTATTTTCTGGTTTTTGTTAACAGATGTCACCAGCCATAAGTATAAATTGTTATAATTTGATACATATGATAATAGATTTATAATTTTTTGGAAATGTCGAGTTTTGTGCCTGAAAACGTGATTTCGACAATTCTAAAATGGTGATTTCTACGTTCAAGACAAAGAACGTCTTAGTACACCGAAAACGTTTGAAGATGCGGAATTGGAGCAGTTATTGGATGAAGACCCTACACAAACTCAAAAAAAAAAAATTGGCAGAAAAGTTGAATGTGAGCCGAGTAGCAAGTTGTGAACGATTACAAGCGACGGGAAAGATCTAAAAGATGGGAAAATGGGTACCACATGAATTGAATGACAGGCAATTGGACAATCGAAAAATCGTCAATGAAATGCTGCTTCAGAGGTATGAAAGGAAGTCATTGCTGCATCGAATAGTAACGGGTGATGAAAAATTGAGTTATTTCGAAAATCCTAAACGAAAACAATCATGGTTTTGTCATCATGGGTTGTCTGCAAGTCAAAGGGACCAGATTGGTGTCGTATATTATGAACTGTTGAAACCTGGAGAAATAGTTAATACTGATTAATTTGAACCCGTGCATTGAGTGAAAAACGTCCACAATACGCCCAAAGATATGATAAGGTGAAAAAATGGCTCGATGAATGCTTTAGCTCAAAGGAGAAACTGTTCTTTTGGAATGGCATCCACAAATTGTCTGAGAAATTTGCAAAATGTATAGAATCAAACGGCCAATACTTTGAACAAATAAATGTTAACTATCCATTGTAAGTAACGTGGGAAGGAATTACCGACACAGCTGGTATGTCAAACGATTTGTTTTTGCTCTGAGTTTCGGCAATCACCTCTTCATTCGAGCCAAATTTCTTTCCCTGGAGCATCTTTTTCATGTTTGCAAAAAGCCAGTAGTCGCTAGTCAGGGCTAAATTTGGAGAGTACAGGGGGTGGGGAAGCAATTCATTCTTGCTCTTAATTTCTGCACTTAATCGATCCAATAATGCACATCCAAAAATACGGATGCCATAATCTTGCCAGCAGACTTTTGAGATTTTGGTCGCTTTGGACGACTTTCACCGGTTGCTGTCCACTCAACTGACGATCTTTATGATTTAGGCGTGGAATGGTGGATCCACGTTTCGTCCATTATCACATCGTCTTTTTATTTCACTTGAAGAACTCCAAACAGCGTTGTGAATCGTCGATGGGTTATTGTTTTTTGAGCAAACACGATCTATTTCGAAAGCAACTTGCGCATGCCCAAATTTTTTAAATCGTAAAGACACTAGTTTCTGATATCTTTAAGGTATCAGCCATCTCATGCAATTTACATTTTTTATGTTTTCCGATTTCGGTGAACGTTCAGAATCATCGGTGCTTGTACGACCACGTTTAAATTCAGCATACCAGTCAATAATAGTTGATTTCCCTAATGCAGACTCCCCAAAATGGTTATCAAACCACTGTTTGGTTGCAACAGTATTTTTCCCCATCAAAAAAACAGTGTTGGTGGTGATTAATATGCCATGAAAGACCCTTTTTTCAGTTTGTGACTGGTTCTGCATGGACTGTACTCCTCTCTATTTTCGTTTTTTCTACATACATTTTTTGCACATATAAAAAAATGTTTGAAACAGTCATGAAATGTTTGCATATATTATATTAAATATAAATGTCTTCCTCTAACAAAATTGAAATATATACATATATAAACCACCTCTTGTTCTATTTTTGGATGTGCAGCGTTTGTTTAAACCTCATCGCCTACAAGCACACCACAATCTGAACTTGTAGTTTATTAACACAATCCATTGGCAGACCATCAAGATAACCTAAACCGTGTGGCCGCAGAAGGTTTGCACATAATTCAGCATACCCACTATTATTGCAAATGCCAGCCTGTATATATATATATATATACATACATACATATATATATAAATTGCATTTACATTGAAAGAACTATTGAAGCGATAAGGTTTGTAACATGATAATATAGTGACTAAATAATGTAACGAATATGTATATTACGTAGTCGTAATGTCAAATGACTATAAAAAGCCTCAGACCTCAGATTTCCCTGGAAGAATCTAATTATTGTGATTCTCTCCGTGAAGGTTACATTATTTTGATTGACCAAACAAAATCTCTAGAATATGAAACTTTAATATATATATATTAAGGAGGACAAAAAAACACACCGGAGAAACATATACTTACCAAAGCTATAGATTCAAGGTTTTTAATTACAGTCTCGTGCACTTTGATTATGTACGGTTTCGCTACTGTCCAGGAGCTAATTTTTTCATAGTCAGTACCTCGAATATTGGGAAATATCCGCTAATACCTCTATTACCTATTATATATATATGTATATATATAGGTTAGAATCGAGAATATTGTTTTTATTTTCTTAATTTGAAGAATTATAAACAACTCCGAGAAGGAAACATTCGACGATGACAAAAATCTTAATAGAAGGACAATTAATTTTTGTTGTTCTTGTTGGGAATAATTTAATTAGGTATCGAAATTGTTCGCCATCATAAACGATGATTTGCAATGTCAATTTTTTGCCCGGCAAAATTAAATTTTGCAATTTTATTAAATTATATATTCCGAAACGTTATAAAAATTTGCCATCTACGCATTTGTACCAAACGAACATAATACGTATTACTTATTAATCATCATCTTCGTGTTCTGCTTGCCTTATTTAATTCACTAACGAACTCATTTCGGAATTGACAGTCGTCCCCTAAAGCGAAATCATTATCATGTTGTACCTGTTCGTTTAAGCGGACTAAATTCGTGTTTAACAGAGTTTTTTCGTTTGTTCTAACGATCGAGTGAAGAAGTGACCTTTGTTATAGTAACAATAATAATAATGAATTTATTAATTTAATGATACAAACATGTTTAAAAATTTGAGTCCAGTTTCTGCTAGTGGCAGAAAATAATGGAACTGGCAACGCTGCTGTTATCCTTGATATACTCGTTCCGTTAACGACTTAACGCTGTTATTAGCGAAGTTGTGTTTTATCCTGCATGAAATAAAAAGGGCAAATTTGTGCCATTAAATTTTGTCTTAAGCTTCGGGATAATCGGCAAGTGTGACCCATCAAAAGTTAAAAGATGCTTATGGGAAACATTCTTTATCCCAAGCTCAAGTTTTTAACTGGCACAAATCATTTTCGGAAGGCAAAAGAAACACGTTGAAGATGAATTCATCTTCAACGTTCATCTTGAGTAAACAATTAAATTTACCGTTCATCAGCTTTTGAAAGGTCGGTGCCAAAATTGTGCCGACAAAAAACCTCACAATTGACCAGAAGGACATTCGAAAACACAAGTGCCTTGATCTTCTTGGCAGAATTGCTAATGAGCAAGATTTTTTTAATCGTGTGGTCACAGGTGACGAATCTTGAAAAATTTTTGAATACGATCATCTGAGATCAAAGCAAAGACAAAAGCTCGAATGAGCAAATCGAAGATTAAATCAATACTGATTTGTTTTTTTTTAATAAAAGGGGCATCGTCCACAAAGAATTTGTTCCTCCAGACAAACTTTCAACCAAGTTTTTTATAAAGACGTCCTTGAAAGGCTCAGAAAAAAAGGGTAATTCGCATGAGACATTGCAGACAAATGGATGCTACATCATGACAACGCCCCATCTCCATAACATACCTCAAAAGGCATTCCTCTGGTTCTAATGAGCAAATCGAAGATTAAATCAATACTGATTTGTTTTTTTTTTTAACAAAAGGGGCATCGTCCACAAAGAATTTGTTCCTCCAGGACAAACTTTCAACCAAGTTTTTTTATAAAGACGTCCTTGAAAAGCTCAGAAAAATATTCGCATGAGACATTGCAGTCAAATGGATCCGACATCATGACAACGCCCCATCTCCATAACAGAATTTTTGACGTCAAAAGGCATTCCTCTGGCTCCCAGCCCCCCCCTATTCAGCTGATCTCAGTCCCTGTGACTTTTCACTTTTTCGAAACTGAAAAAAGTCCTTAAGGGACATCATTTCGGAACTTTAGACAGCATCCAAAACAGTGGAACGGACACACTGAAGACCATAGCGGTTGAAGAGTTCCAGTGCTGCTACCAACAGTGGGGATGACATCTCCATCGGTGTGTAGCTGCCCAAGGGAACTACTTTGACATTCATGTTTGAAAAAAAAAAATAAAAACTTTGATAAATAAAATATAAAAAACATTCTGATTGCAGAAATACCACAGCGTTGGATATAATTGCAAAACAGCAAAACTATCTGCAGATCTATTTTGGTCTTTTGGGGCAATGCTTTATTAGAAAAAAAAATGTTCTTCAAAAAAATTCCACTTGTAGAGAAAACTAGAGAGGTTTGATTAAACGATAGTTTGATTTTGATCTGTCACATTTTTACCGCTAAATCAATCCTTGTCCTTCCTCCCGAGCGTTCTACTGGGGAGAGGGGTGAGTACAGTAGGCTAGCAGGAGCCTCCTTATGAAGGGGGTGGAGTGAAAACGTTGGCCTTCATATTTATTCCTTAGCTGTTCTGCTGGACCTGAGTAATATTGGTTAGCAGGAGACCCCTTTTGAAGCATCTATATGTACTTTAAGAGTCCTGCCGGAGGTTCTAAATTTATTGATTGAATGTTGCTAGCGCTTTTTTAACGATAGCTAATTTCCCAAATTGTTAAAAAATTCTTTGATACTTATTTAATCAAGTGACCATATTCATCGACATGAATTTCAATAATAGGACTTTGATATGGATATTTTGGACCATACATTTCTGGAACACCATAATACTCATTTTCGTAAGGATTGTCGACGTTACTAGGTCTATACAATCAGATTTAGAATAGTGATAACTTCCTCAACCATCGAATTCTGTTGTTTTACCATTATGTCTCCATAACCGCCATTTTCACCAAAACTAGGTTTAATTGGTGTAGAGGATTCATAATTTGGATTGTTAGGATCAGGATAGAAAGATATCTCTAGGTTGTAAGGGTTATCATTGTTAACACTGCCGTATGGATTGTTTGGTAAAGATGGTTTAATTGGTTTCTTCGGATTCGTGCTGTTATTTGGTTTCTGAACTGGTGAATTCATGATCCTGAAGAAGACTTGCTGTCATGATTGGAATTGGGTGTCTTCTTGTCACCATAGTTAGAACTTGCGCTGGTTATATTTGACTTTGCTGAAGGATTATAATTGTTACTAGGTTTGTAAATGAAAACTTATCAGAGTTATCGTATGAATTGGGGTCATCTTCTTGATAACCATATTTCACATCAAAAATTCAATAATAAATTCAATAAATCCATATTCCAATAGAAATAAAACCAAACAATTGTTATCACCTGACGAAGCTAGAGTGTAGCGAAACAGCTGTTGTGTTTTCAACCAAATATAGTGTAAATCTGAAACAATTGTTCGGTTTTATTTCTATTACTTCACCTCTTAAACGATTGGCTAAACTTTAAAATAATTTAACATAATTACTATTACAAGACTAAAAATATATGCATTAAATGAACATCTATTGACACCACAACCATTCTATAGTATTTCTGTAGATATATATAATACAACAGACACAGGTGTTTAAATGCATGGATTCATTGCTTTTTCTTTACGTATTCAAAGCACCTTCATTATTGCTGCTTAAACGCGTCCCAGTTGACACTAACTGCCGTATTATTATAATAATACCGATATACCTTCCGATTAAAAAAAAAAAACCGAACACACCGATATATATTATGTATAACCTGTTGTTATAAATTTCAGACTTTATAACGATTTTCAAGGTGTTCTCTTTCGTGTACTTTTTTTTTAATGTAATACATAGATTACCACAGAATTTAATAAGAAAATCATGTTGAAATTTTCGCACATAATTAAAAGAATATTTTATGTTTATATAACATTTACTTGTGCTTGTTTGGTAATCTTGTTAAGTCTGTATTTACATTGCTGATATCCTTAAGGTTTCCCTACCTATACAATCCCGTGACAAACTGCAATTACACGAATAAACAAGGCTTTCTAGACGAAGAGATTCAAAATAAATAATAATAAAAAAAAACATAGCCTTAGGTGGAAATTGGCCGTTGTCGTGGTATTGTGAAAAAATTTCCGGAGGAAACCGCTCTCGGACACCTACGGAGTATAGGTTGTGTGCTAAAATGTACGCATACAACATGCGTCGTTAAAGGAATTAAGGTCCCTTAGGCTAAAGGACCGTATACTAGAAATAACAATGTGCCGCATAAATATCTTCAGCTACAAACACAGCAACCATTTATGAGAATGAATACAGGCTGTGCAATTCTGCTGTTTTCTTTGTATTACACACAGTTTCATTGACTTAATAATCTAAAATTTTAATTTTCGCATTGTTTTAAACATTAAAAAAACCTTTTCAAAATAAGCTACAACTCTTTCCTATCTTTAAGGCCGATATTTTGAAGCCAAGAACATATTGATTCAATTTTGGATACCTGCTAATGAAGTGAAGCATATTCTGAACAAGCCATTCTGCATTGATCGAAACAACTGGTAATCCAGAAGGAACAATCTCTAGGATACACCATCACACCCTTCTGATCCCACCAAATACATAGCATCATCTTCAAACCATGAATATTCGGCTATGAAGTCGATGTATCAGGTTTGGCCGGACCACATATATAATTTTTTGCGTTTGAGGTTGTCATAATGCCATAGCTAGGCTTATCAGATTTAGAATAGTGATAATTTCCCAAACCATCAAATTCTGTTGGTTTCCCATGATGTCTCCATAACCGCCATTTTCACCAAAAGGAGGTTTAATTGGTGTAGAGGATTCATAATTTGGATTGTCAGGATCAGGATAGAAAGGTCTCTCTGGGTTTTAAGGGTTATCATTGTTAATACTGCCGTATGGATTGTTTGGTAAAGATGGTCTAATCGGTGGCTTCGGATTCATACTGTAATTTGGTTCCCGATGTACCAGGTTTGACCGGCCCACATATATAATTTTTTGCGTTTAAGGTTGTCATCATGGATCCCTTTTTTATCCCCAGTAATGATACGATGAAGTAAAGACTTTTTCTTATACCGTTCAAGCATACAAAATCACCTTTTCATGTCTCTTTGTTTCAGTTCATATTTTCTGGATCATATCCATGTTCTTTAGAAGTAATGAAATGGCTTGTCGGCTCACTCGCAAAGATTGAGCAAACTCCTTTTGAGCTTGACCTAGTCTTCCTTTCACCATTCACGCACCTTGTCGCTTGTATCAAAATCACCACTTTTGAACGATGTAAACCTAAACGTCTTGTAAAAATTTCAGGCCTTACAAACGAACCATTTAAAGAAGCTGATTGTGAACTTCCAACACCAATACATTCGAATTCTTTAGCAAATTCCACAGACGAGGAAGATATAATCAATGTTTTGAATGCGTAACTTTTAAACGATCTGACGTGTGCTCCTTCTAACGAGCCCCTCAAACAGGTCTCAATGATTTGATACGGGATTTGTCTTTAACCAAACAAAAATCACCAATTTTGGGATCTCAATTAAAAGAATGGAATTTGTTTTGTTCTCTCTTTCCAGGGCTAAGCTGTTGGTTCCTAAGCCTAGTTGCCTTCCTGGAATAGAGTGCTTGAATAGGAGGGGGAAGGGGGAGGAGAAGGATGTTGCTGGATGTTACGGTGAACTGTTGTCCTTTAAGGTATTGTAGTCCTGCTAATCGACATCCCTCTGAGCGTTGACGTGCTGGGCTCTCTTCACAATACCACGTCCGGGTCAAGCCTAGTTGTTTCTACTACGACTGCGTAGGATAACGCGGTGATCCTGTCCAAAGTTTTGGGGGCAATCATTGAGGTAAGTTTCAGCAACACAAGACCACGTGAGACCATCATAGGTGAGAATGGAGCTGAGAAAGACATGTTGTTTTTTTTGTGCCTGTGAGATAGCCAAGCAGTTGAGCAACATTACCAAATAATAGAAGATAAGAAGAAGAATAAAAGAATAAATTAAGATTTATTAAGCAGTTTTAGAAAGCACTTAGATAAAGAAGATAACTGTTTTAAATAAGTACTTAAGGGATAAATCTCTAAAACTATCTGATACAAAAGTTCCCAAAAGAATATTTTGTCTCTCGACAAATGAATTTGTCAAAAATTATTTCGCTACTTATCGAGGTGCACTCCCCTGGCGAACCAACCTTCTTTTGTTCCGGCGTCAGGCCGGATATCCTTGATATAGCTCTCACAACAGGTTTTTCTGTGGAAAGCATCTCGGAATTGTCTTGTCGGATCACAACCCGATTCTGTTCTTCTTGTTTTTGGAGGAGAGTTTCGGATGTCTGTGGTGGCGCCTCGTGGGGCCACGGACTGGCAGCAGTACGTTGACGTGGTCCGTCAGTACACTGATGATCTTGTTGTTCGCATCAACGGGATTGATACCATGGAGGCTGCCGCTGAATCGTTTACCTCCTGCGTATCTAACGCAATACGTGCGTCTATAAGGCGTTCTGTGTTAAAGCTGGATAACTGATTACCAGTGGAACTTAGGGTGCTCTTGCGCTAGGAGAAAAAAAAATGGACTCAACAGACCCTTAGTCCGGGAGACATACATGCTGCCAATCAACTAGTAGTTAGATTAAGAGTAGTACTTAGGACGTACAAACAGGAAAGGTGGTGGCAATCAGTTTCATCCACTGTGCCGGGTGATGTCTCTCCTTTGAAAAGGAAGAATGCCTCAAAAGAAAGAGGCCCACTTCAAAGCGCGAGTGGTATTGTGTACTCTACGGAGGATAGAGTTCGGGATTTCTCCGAATACCTGGAAAATTTTTCTATACAGCCCACTACTACCTCGCAATCCAAAACATATCTGTTGTGATCTTCAGGCAGCATTTCACGAATATTATCTCCAGGTACCTACGGGCAAGGTCTGTCCTCTATCCCCTCCTCTGCGCTAGAAATTCCTGGAATCTTAAAATTAAGCTGCTGATTTATATGGTGTTTCTCCGATCGATCTTAACATATGGTGCCCTAACTTGGCTCCGGATGCTGCGAATTATTCTCGCAGGATCCTGGTATGTGTCTAATGCCCAAATTCACAGAGACACTTACGAAGGAAAACTAGGAAAACGTCTCGTTCGGAGAACCCGTTAATCGAACACCTAGCAGAGTTGGATCCGGACAGACCTCCTCCGCGGATTATAACAAGACGCGTCTTGCAAATGGCGTAGTAGCCTCGGCAACGGCCGAACCATACATATAGGATCTAAGCATCCAAGAGAAAAAAAAATGGCTAAAGGAAAGCAGTCCCAAACCTAGAAAAACAGAGGCCCTAGGAAAGCAGTATTTCTTGGTCCACAAATTAAGAAACTTTTTAAAGATAAAAAATTTGAACGTATCATGCTTTAGAACTAGCAGCATGAACTCGCTTTTTAAAAATGGTTGCAAACATTTTCTGGTAAATGAAGAAAGTGAAAATTATAAGAAGTTTATTTTTTGCAGACACATTTGGATTTCTTTCCTGCAATTGATGAAAGATGAGATGAACAGGGGGAAAGATTCCATTGTACAGTTACGAGTGTTTGTATTCTTGATACTAATTAAATATCTAACTTATTTGTTTAACAAAGTTTGTAAATTTAATAAGAATATCGAGTTATCATTAAAAAATTTGTCGATTGCTAATCGAGTTTGTTTCCAAAACGAAGTTGAATGAAGTTAAACATATTATATACGATACATTCACCAATGAAAAAGAAGTTTGTTTCCAAACGAAGTGTGTCTGCCTGATGTGTTTATATAGTCGGGTCGTACATATTTTCCAATATACTTTCACCCACTTGATGTTGATATCTTAAATAAGGCGTTGTTACATCAGGGAATAACGGAATCAATTTTCGCGTTTAAAAAAAATTGGAAAGCAGTCATAAATCGAGATCGAAATCTATCAGCTTCGCTCTAAACTAGTTTTATTGATAAAATTTAAACTACTTATAACTTCTTCGTTAGACGACATTCAAAAGAAAAAGAATGACTACAATACTCCTTCTAATACATAAATTATACTCTACGCTAATTGGACTTATCTCTAATTGACTGAATTACTCGATAATAATTTTCCTTTATTGAAACTTCCTCTCGCAATTAGTGAAGTTAATGAATGCGTTCAATTATCACCTTTTTTGTTTTCCAGCATTCATCTCTCGAAACTATTAATTTATATTTCCAAATCGCTTCCAACTTTCCATTACTCTTTGATATATCTATGTGTGTGTCCGGTTTTCTTCAGATTAACATTCCACAAATGCAGCACCGCAGATTGGAGTGCATTACAAATAATAAAGTCGTTTTTCCGTTTCGAATTCATCGGTGCTCCTCATCTAAAGTGTGTTGGAAATTGCGTACATTGCACGAGAAGCCAGCGGTTTGCAGTAAATGCACAGGAAACGACTGTAAAATCGTGTGAATTAGGTTAAACGGTTATGTCTTGGTATAGTGGGCGTAACCTTCTTTATATTCTTGTTTTAACTCCTGAAGATACTGCTGTAGAATGTTGAATATACCTATTCTTTTAAAAAAATATAAAATAATAATGACCTTGCCCTCTAATAAACGCAAGTCTATTGTTTCGAATTTAATACTATATTAGATCAATTAGGTTATGGATCCGTTTTATCCTAGATTATTAAGAAAACGTAATAACTAATAATAATAATAGCCCACGATGTAAGGAGCCGTGAAAAATTTAATGCGTCAGCCAATAGTTACCGTTCGTTTCAGCACGTGGATTGTTTCGAATGAAACAATCGCCGCACGAACTAGATGATACAATAACTTTGACCTAATTAATGGAAGTCGTGATCGAAACGGATTTATTTTTATTAACAAATTATCGCTGTGCTCCTAGATTGAGAAGAACGAGGATATTATAATAAGGTTGTTTATTGAGTTGAGAGTGATCGAGCTAGAGAATGGCCTACCTAGATTCACATTATTGTTATGATTATAGTGGCTACTTTCGATTTGTTTTGTAAAATTGAAAATTGGTCTACTACATCGAAAATCGCTATAACAAAATTTTGGCGCCCAACGTGTGGGGCTCAACAAAGAAAAAAAGATGAGATTCTAGATCTAGACTTGATCAAGTGTAGAGACGCTAATATTCAGTAAATTGGCTTATACCTCAGTTAACAACGATTTTTTCTATTAGACATAAGAGCCATCAATATTTTAAATTTTCATTTCGGTTTTCCTCCACTTAATACAGATTTGTAGAGGCTACTTGATGGTGATAATACGAATTTTATGCTGGGAGCTCAACAGAAGAGACTTCAGTACCATCACGGTTTTACTAACAGACCACTGCCCTCTAAGGTACGGGTCGGCGTTCACCCTATAGCGTCGACCCTTAAAACTCTGCGGCTGCACTACCCAATCCCTGGTTTCATAGTTCCAGGGCAACGGGCGTGGCGGGAGTAGACTTCGTATATAGGGGAGGATGCTTGGGCGTAGGCATGGGCATACGCTCCGGTATCCGGCCGCTAACCGTCGGAATATACGGTGGGTAAATGAAGCACCCTACGGAGCTTACCTAGAGAACTCTGCAGCTGCACTACCCCATCCTTGGTGGCCACACTCAGGGAAACGGGCGTGGCGAGAGAATTTGGCGAAGATAGTAGGGTTGTCTGGTTGGGGAAACCTTCAGTTTCATCCTAAAACAACTCCGTGATTCTCGGACCGGACGGTTTCGAAACTGCGGCGCGGTTGGCATTTTGGGGTAGGGCTTTTGCCCGGCCGTCCCCGTAGTTCAGGCTTAATTCACGGGCGGGCTGGTTGTACCTCACGGCCAGATTCCGTTTCCCACGCTTGGCCGATAGTAGCCATCCGCAAGGGGGCCTAGGCCTCGTGGGGTTAGATGTCAGGTAGGAGTTCGGTGACCCGTCCAACGTTGACAAGAAAACTTGTCTAACATGGGTAGCACGTGGGAGAGGAGCCCACCGGTTCGCCGGGCCTCTCCGCGAGGTGTCGGTCTCGAGGTGTGCGGGCAACTGGTTTCGTGCCTCTTTGTCCTGAGGAGTGTGTGCACCTTCCCTGACGCCGCATACCTAACGGTCGGTCGGCCTGGGTCCAGCAACCACTTACGTGCCCTCTAAGGTATCACTTGAAGAAGATGGGCAAGGTGGATTATGATAAATGCTGTTCAAGGCTGACATTGAATTCAAGGAGACTTCTTCAAAAGTTAGAATCAAATGGGACAAAACGATTAAGAATACTCATAATAGATCTTGTAAGTCGCAGTAAAAAGAGGCATTGCCTACACAACCCACCACTAATCTAATCTAATCTAATCTAATCCTAATCCTAAGAATGATTCCTAGATATTAACCATCAAACCAATTGCCATTTCATTAATTATTAATGTTGTTTAGAGATCTCTTTTCACACATCTATAAAAAATAAGCAACAAAGCAGAGAAAATAAAGCAAGATTCTTTCTTTTGAAATCTTATCATTAAATCAAAAATCTTTGGAAAATTGAGGCTAAACAAACAACAGCCTCTGTTCTAAATGATATGTTTAGTTTGTCACTTTTTGTATTGTCAAAAATTAAAAGTTTGACAGTTCTTAGAAGTAACCAAAAAATTCTGAAAACATATTTTTTCTGCTGCGAGCTGTTGCTTTTCCAGTTATAGTTAGCAACTGTTTTAGCAACTTAGGCAGAAGGAAGCGTCTTGAAGAAATCAAACTGCAGTTAGGAGCTGTAAATCAACGACAGCAAAGACCTCGAAACACTAACCTCCGAACTCCTCATCTTCTAATTGAGGGAGGAAGACGAAGGAGGAACAGAATGTTACATCAAAGAAGATGATTCCGAATTGTGTGTATGAATTCAGAAGAATCACTTGTTCTAGTTAGCTTTTGCGCTAGCTGGATTCCTAAACAAAAAAATCGGGTGTAAGATTTGAACTAATTTGACACTGTTCCTTTGCAGATTATAAGCAAAAAGCTCATACCTCTGAGTGGGCTTATTACGTGTTCGGATATCTTTCTAAGTCCAAGGATACATTTATTAAGAATTGATAATGTAGAAGTGGATGGGTAGACAAATGTCAAAACTCATATAGAAATTTTTGAACAGGTAGGAGTGGAAACTGTTGAGGAGTAAATGTCCAAAAATTTAGGCCAGTTATGGAGGGTGAGCAAAATCTTTGGGGTGTTATTAGAACTCCTATAACTCCTATGTTTTTGCAAAGAAGAGATAAATTGACAGACACATTTTTGTTAGGGGGTGGGAGGTGCTGAGACGCAGAATATTTTCATTAATTGCAGTGCTTTCTCAACAGTATCATTAATTGAATAAAGACAATATCATCAGATCCCCGATTCGTGCAACTTCCACTAGACGGAAGTCAAAATTTAAAAATCGATTCGATAAATATTTAAACTTTTTTTTTCGTTGTATAAACTTCTTCAATATGTCTTTAAAGGTATTTTTTCGGTGGCCGAAACAACAACAATACGCAGCGTTACACAATGCGTGCCATATAAACGCAATCGACAACAATTAAGCGGGCAAGAAGCAAAACCGAACACTCACCGAAGCAACGATCAAATGGAATGGACTGTGTGACGTTAAGGTGTGGTCATTGGCAATATAAGAGATCGCAACACGAAAGTGAATTCTTTACCCAAGGTGATACACTTTTCACGTTACGTGTGTTATAGTTGTCTGCATTTACTACGTAGACATTGTAATACATATGCACAAATATTACGAATACAGTGTCGTATATTGAATTTCGTTAATATTTTAAATCGAAATCCTATAACACAGATTAATTTTAATTTCATTATTTCCGCTAAGAAATCAAGATATATCTATGTACATAGGAGTTTTGTGCAATTATTACTAGCAAGGAAACGCACCTTATGTACAAATATAATTTCGTAATTAATGGTCGAAAAAAGAACCACAGGTTTAATTGGATAAAGTACGCATTACATCTGATTGTGTAGCAATTTATGACTGAAACTAATCCGGTGTGTATAATTGTATTATTTCCCATTTTAACGGAATACTGCCGATAAAATGCTCAAAAAAAATTTTTCTTTTTTTGGTGGGTGTAACTTTCGATCTTACCGAAACCATATAAAATATATTTATTCTCATATGACTATGCAATTATTTCCATTTTCTTTTTATAAATGAAATATATATAAACTTACAATGTATATAATTTAATGCATTTAATTCGTTTTTGAAGTTATATAATCGATGTAGAAATTTTGATAGGATAGAATAATTTAAAGTCTAATCGTTTAATCTAAGCGAATTTTCAATCCTAACCAGTATAGGAACTGTATTTGAACGTCAATGAAGAGCAACAGAAATTGCAACAACAACAAAGAAGAACACTCTAAGAACAATAGTGAGCAAAGCAAGAACGGATAAGATTAGGAATGTAGAATTAGAGACGTTGTCAGCTTCATCAGAGGAAGAAGAAGATCATGGAACGAACACGTACAAAGATCAGATTAAACTAGAATAATAAAGCTTGCAAGGGACTAAAGATCGGAAGGAAGATCGTTAAAAAGGTGGAAATCCACTTCAATTGAAGCAACGTAGCCTAAACGTTATGAAGAACAGGTTATTGTGATTTAAATAAAAGAAGCAGAAGAAGAAGAAAGTTCAGAAAAAAAAACTTTTCAGAACAAGGAAAAGGATGAATCTCTTGTACCAAACTGGAGTAAAAAAATGGGGGGGGTGCAGCTGGTGCAAAGCTTGTCGAACTAGTAGAGTAGTGTGAGCCCACTCTACTTCGGGTTTCGACTTGGTTATTTTATGGTATTTTTAACAGCATTGACTGACCAAGAATTGGCGGAGCTTCTAAATGCGGGTGACTCGGATTTGGATTCCGTGTATTCTGAAGATGACGAATTTGAGTTTCCACTTCCAAATGAAGATGTCGTAGATGTAACCGATGATGATGATGATGACAATGATGATGATGAGGACGTTCCATTGACCCACCTTTTTTCCCGAAGCAACGCTAAAATTTCGACATTCATTAGACATCTCATGGGAAAGATCTGATCAATTTCCTGATCCTCCAACTGCTGCTGAAGATAACAGCACAGAAGAGGTTCAGAAACCTTTTCATTATTTTTCGAAATACATTGACGAGGAATTGTTTGTTCAAATAGCATTATGTACCAATCTGAGACATGTTCAATTGTCAGGAGATCTATGAATACCGATAAAAAAGAAATAGCCACTTTTTGGGAATGAGCATATTGATGTGTTTGCTAGGTTCCCACTAACTCGCATGTTTTGGGAATCACAAACAAGATATCCTCTTGTCGCAGACAAAATGCCCGGGGATCGCTTTTTTTAAGTTACGTGCAAATATGAAAGTAGTTGATGACAACTCTGTGGCTGAAAATGAAAAAGAGAATAAGTTTTGGAAAATCCAGCCATTATTGAATAAAATTCGAACGGCATGTCTTACTTATCCAAGGCCTTCATATTTCACGGAAACAGTACTTCCGAGGAAAACCATCACCATGGGGTTTGAAAACTTTGTCATGACAACTCCTGACGGAATTCCACTTGACTTTATTATGTACGCTGGAAAAAATTCAGATTTTTCGCAAGCTCTCGAAGCACCACCTAAAATGGACATCGGTGGACGTGTTGTTTTGAAATTGGCGGAGTCATTGTTGAATTCCAATTCATCGATAATCATGGATCGTTACTTCACATCAATTCCACTTTTGCAAATTCTGCTAACCTATAATATAAAGGCTACTGGGACCTTGATGAAATCTAGACATCCTCGTCCAATATCATTTATATCTGATCTGGCATTGAAAAGAGCTGGACAGGGCGGTCATGACCAGTTTGTAAGCAACGATAACAAGGTGGCAATTATCAAATGGTTTGACAATAAGTCTGTTTTGTGGTTTTTCCTCCAAATGAATGTAGACGTTGGTCAAAACTGATAAACAATACATCCATATTCAGCGACCTGCAATAATCAAACATTATAACACAAACATGGGAGGAGCGAAATTTTCTTGACAGGGCAATAGCAAAATATAGTATGAGAGTTAGAACAGGAAAAGGGACTATTCGCTTTCGTGCATTCACCACTTTTTGATTTTGCTTTGGCAGCATCGTGGCTTGAGTATCGAAATATTGCGAGCAAAAATGGTCTTCGAAAAAAAGATATGCTTTCGTATTACGATTTCAGACTTCAGGTAGCTTTAGACTTGATAAATTTAGAACAACTTTCAACCGAAAGTGAAAAGAGCGAGGATGATGAAGATAAAAAAAAAATTTGAGTGTTATTCTGGCTCCCATAAAACAAAAAATCATTGTCTATATCCAAAATGTTAGCTATTTTTCCTCGGGACTGAGGACGTTAATTGTCAACTCATTCAGAAAGTGCCATGAAATGTTTGACACTATTTGGCCACAATTCCTAAACGAAAAAATTTTACCATTTTTTCTACATATTCTCATAGAGGATGAGAGACTGGCCTGGAGTTCGCATGTCGCACTTGAATTTTCATCAACATTTTTCGATGGTAACGTTCAAATTTCTATGTTCGCGATAGGCTCTAATTCCACTGATTTGTCCGAAAAATTCTTTGAGTTTGATTGCAAAAATACTGATCCACACGATGTTAAAGAGATTCAATGTCCTGCAGAACAGGGTGCTGCGTATTATTATCGCGGCACCCTGGTTCGTAAGCAATGCTCAAATAGTCTCTATTCCAAAACTGAGCAATCATGCGATGGTAGTGGCCAGATGCACCCTGGAAATGGCAACCCAGTTGGAGCTGGATCCATACAAGCACGGACACCTAATAGCCGTCATGGCTGAGCCTTAAGGAAGATATGTTAAGCTCTTAGGCATTTATATAGACCACAAATTAACTTGGGAAAGCCATATCAACTATTTGTCGAACTAACTAATGAAAAAGATTTTTTAATTAGGTCGCTGAAAAGTAAGCTATCGTTGAAATACCTAAGAACAATATACTTTGCTCAGTTTCAGTCGGTTATGTGCTATGGTATTCTCGTCTGGGGTCATTCAAGCCATCTCCAGGAGATTTTCAGGGTACAACGACGTTATATTCGGCTTATCTCTGGTTTGAAGTACACAGAAGACTGTAGACAAGCTTTTAAAACCCTACAAATTTTAACGGTCCCCAGTTTGTATATTTTGGAAAGTATCAGTTTTTTGTTGGACAATTCCGATACTTATGTTACTGGTAATGATATTCATGATTACCCAACAAGATATAATAAGAACATTAGAATACAGTTTAGTAGACTAAAAAAAGTAGGAACTGCACCAACTATTTTGCTGCTAAGTTTCTCAATGTACTGCCAAATTGTATAAAAGAAAAGTTGTCAAACCTAAAACTAAAAGAAACTGTGAAGAATTATTTATCTCAAAAAGCGTTCTATTCAATCGATGAATTCTTATGCAGTGATCTCAGTGAATTGCATAACTATTAGTTGTAATTATATTGGCTAAACACATGTGTGTACTAGCATTAATAAAGATTATTATTATTATTATTATTATTATTATGCTAGATGCAAGCCGCTCCAATAGAGATTAAAAGGACTTGTAGGTCTACTCTTAGAGCAGCAAAAGCCCTCCGAATGAATTTTAAAAGAGTAGGAAGTTGAACATGCTACGTCCA